>JAQFZN010002340.1:0-11675 GCA_034687075.1 Geophilus carpophagus | reverse complement strand
AGGGGCAAAAAAATCAAAGCAGGCAAAGGAAATACAAATCAAGACAAAATCCCCCCCACACAAACACTCAAAAAAGTCATATAAAAAATAGGGGGGCTCATAAAAGAATCCCCGTCACTCTCCGCCCCACCAGAATAACCTATCCCCCTACTTACCCCCAAATAATAAAGAAGCCGCACAGAATAACACACAGTCAAACCAATAGACAACAACAAAACCAAGACCATAAAGCCCCCAAAATCTCCTATTAAAATAGTCTCCAAAATCATCTCCCTCGAATAAAACCCAGCCAAAAAAGGAAACCCACACAAAGCAAGATTCGCCACCCCCATACAACCGCTAATATAAGGACTACTAAAAAATACACCACCCACCATACGGAGATCCTGCCAACCCAAAGAACCATGAATCACACAACCAGCACAAAGAAAAAGCAAACACTTAAACACCGCATGACAAATAAGATGAAAAAAAGCTAAAACCCCCAAACCTAAAGACAAAGTAAAAAGCATCAAACCAACCTGACTCAAAGTAGACAAAGCAATAACCCTCCTCAAGTCAAACTCAAAATTCGCACCCAAACCCGCCATAAACATTGTAGCACAAGAAAGAAATATCAGAACAGAACAAAAGGGGCCCCCCATCAACCCCTCGAAACGAACAAGAAGATACACCCCAGCAGTAACCAGAGTGGAAGAATGAACCAAAGAAGACACCGGAGTAGGAGCTGCTATCGCAGCGGGGAGCCAAGCAGAAAAAGGAATCTGAGCCCCCCTAGTCATAGCAGCCAGTATACAAAAAGAAGCCACAACAAAACCCCCCCGACCTCAAACCGACAAACTCTCATACTCCCAATCCCCCCAATCAAACATAAAACAAATAGCAACTAACAAGCAAACATCACCAATACGATTAGACATAATAGTTAACATTCCAGCAACATAAGACTTATAATTCCTATAGTAAATAACTAACCAATAAGATACCAAACCCAAACCATCCCAGCCCAACAAAATTCTCACCAAATTAGGACTAATAATAACAAAAACTATGGAGAGAACAAAAAGCAGCACCACATGACAAAACCGACTCTTCTCCCTGTCATCCAGCATATAACCCTCACTATAAAACATCACCCCAGAAGAAATCAACAAAACAAAAGACAAAAACATTAACGACATCCAATCAAAAATAACAGTTATCCCAACCTCAACACCCCCCATACTAAAAAGCCCCCAATTAATATAAAAACCCCCCAACCCAATAAAAAATAAAGAAACAAAAAAAAAGACAAACCCAACAAAAAATAAAATTACCCCAAAAGCACGACAATAATTATAAATAACAACACAATTCACCCCTAATACCACAAATTAGCATTCTCAACTAAACTAAAATACCAAAACCAACTACACAACAAATCTCCCCTCAAAACTAAAAAATTAATAGGGGCCCAATGAAATAAAAAAATGCCGTGCTCTCGCAAAGTTTCCCCCCTCAACCCATACGAACCACCAAACCTACCATGCTGAGAAATTGAATAAAGATATAAAGTATAAGCAGCACCAAAAAAAGAAACAATAACAAGAACACAGAGCAAATAAGAACACCACCCGTACAAACTAATTAAAAGCATAACCTCTCCCATTAAATTCATAGAAGGGGGAGCAGCCATATTACAAGCTCTCAACAGAATCCACCAAAGAGCCAGACCAGGCAAAACCCCTGAAAGACCCCTTCTTAAAAATACACTACGACTACCCAGACGCTCATAAGCAACCCCCGAAAGACAAAACAGGCCAGAAGAACAAAGACCATGCCCCAGCATCAAAACTAAAGCACCGCCCCATCCCCAACCACTCATAACAAAAATCCCCCCAAGAACCAAACCCATGTGAGCAACAGAAGAATAAGCAATTAATGCCCTAATATCAAACTGGCGCAAACACAAAAAACTCACTACCACAGCCCCTAATACTCTAATTATAATAAAAACAAGACCAAACCAAATAGAACCCAAAAAAAACCAAACCAAACGTAAAATACCATAACCCCCCAGCTTCAAAAGAACCCCAGCCAAAAACATAGAGCCCCCAACAGGAGCCTCAACATGAGCCCTAGGCAACCATAAATGAGTCAAAAACATAGGCATCCTAACTAGGAAAGCCAAAACACTAAAAAGCAACAACAAAACACCCCCCCCACTATACCACCAAAAAACACCATACACACTAGTCCTGTAAACCAGACCTATATACAAATATCTCAACAAAAGAGGCAAAGACCCAAACAAAGTATAAAACATAAGAAAAATACCAGCCTCTAATCGCTCCGGCTGATAGCCCCAACCCAAAATCATCAACATAATAGGAATTAACGAACTTTCGAAAAAAAGATAAAACCAAACATAATTCAAAACAACAAATCTCAAAACCAAGAAAAAAACCAAAAGTATCAAAAGAAAAATATAAAAAAAATCCCTAAACCCAGAAAAACTAGACATAAGAACCAGCCCCCCCAATCAAACGCTCAAAAGAACCAAACTTCAACTCATTAAATCAAAACCCATCCCATAAGACAGACCCCAAAACCCCCAACTCCCAGAATAGCCATAAATGAGCAAAAAAAAAACAGAAAAAAAATAAAAAGCACAAATCTCCCATCACGCCACAAAAAAACACCCTCTTACAACAAGACCCAACAAATAACCAACCAATATTAACACTCCAGCAAAGAAAAACCCCCCAAAACATCATTTCCATGTCTACGAACAATACTCACCAAAACACCCAAACCCGTTCTCCCCTCACACACCGCAAACACCAAAAAAACAAGAACAAACATGCCCTCACCCAAACCAAAAAAGCAAGAACAAAGCCCAAAAACCCCCAACATAACTATCTCCAAACCAAGAAGAAGAACCAACAAGTGCCTATGCTGAGAAACAAATAACCATCTTCCACAAAAAACCAAAAAGAGAATAACAATACATCCCTAGCCCCCAAAGCCAATATTTTAAAATAAACTACAAACCAACTTTTAACCACCCCCAAATTTACAATCTGATACTCTAAATTTTAAGCTTTCCTCACTACAACACCCTCAAACTTGCAATTTAATATTCAAAATGAACTTAAACACTAACCAAACAACCCCTTAATGTAAATAAAATGTTATAAACTTTAACCATAAAGCTATCAAAATACAGAGGATATATATATTTATATCCAAAGCGAAACAAGTTTTGAACTATTATAATAAAATATTCAAATAAACTCTCTAACCTCCAATCGAAAAAACACACAACTTAAAAGTTCTAACAACAACTTCCTTCAAACTTTCTCCAGACATGATCCAATATAAACTTATAAAGAAACTGTCAATAAAATTAACATTACACATACAATAAAAGAGAGAAATAATAAATACAAAGGAAATATTAAACTTTTTAACCTACTTTTAATTAAAATAAAGATTAACTTCAAATATTTAAAACACATTATCAATAAATAGCCCCCTACCCTACACTACAAAAAAAAAATTAGAACAATATACCCAAAATCTCAACCACCGCCGGTGGCTGAAACTCCCTAAGCAATGACCTCTTAAGTCACACTATAGGTAATCTCCTTACAAATTAGTTAAACAATAACATTAAAATGTCAATTTAAAATAGCCCTAACTAAGCATTAAATCATTCCCCAAATAGCCCCCCTAAGATGAGCCCCATTAATGATAATCACAACAACAATACTAATCCTAGTTTCAGCAGCCCTTTTCTGAAACACAACGGAAGCAAAAAGAACAGAAACACATAAAAGACCAAAATCTTCCATTAACTGAAAATGATAATAAACCTATTCTCAATCTTCGACCCCTCGTCATCAATCCTATCCATCCACCTAAACTGAGTAAGACTCATACTAATCATAACCCTCCTACCAACAAGAGCATGACTAACCCCCTCACGAACCAACAACACCATCCAAGCAATCACCATAGCACTTTTCAACGAAATAAAAGTAATTATCAAAAACAAAGGAACAAAAATTATATTCTCGGCCCTATTCATCCTAATTATAGTAAACAATACAATAGGATTACTCCCCTACATCTTTACGGCAACAAGACATATACTAATCACCCTATCCCTAGCCCTCCCCCTATGACTAGCCATCGTAAGATACGGATGAATCAAAAACTTCAACCACATAATAATCCACATAGTTCCACAAGGAACCCCCCCGTTCCTTATATCATTCATAGTATGCATCGAAACGATCAGAAACGTAATCCGACCAGGAACGCTAGCCGTACGGCTAGCCGCCAACATAATCGCGGGCCATCTTCTCCTAACAATCCTCAGAGAACAAAGAGCTAGAAACCCAACATCTCTCCTACCCGCCCTCATCACAAGCCAAATTACCCTACTCCTCCTAGAAACAGCTGTAGCCGTAATCCAAGCCTACGTTTTCACAGTCCTGAGAGCCCTATACACCAGAGAAGTTGTCTAACCTCGAGGTGCGAACCAGTTGAATTGCAATCAACAAAAGACCATAATACCTCCGCACCCAAACGAACATAAAAATTAGTTTCGACCTAAAAAAAGACAACCCCCCCCACAAGACAATCTTTAAAAGCCGCTAACTTTTTTTCAACCTTACAGTTATTAACCATATAGTATATTAAAATACCTAACAACTTCAATGTTAAACAGAATTTTTAACCAAATAACATAGTAATTTAAAAAAAATAAGAGCCTTGTACCCTCTAAATAGAAAAAGATATGACACCAATTCGACAATCACACCCCCTAATAAAAATCGTAAATGCATCCCTCATCGACCTCCCCTCCCCCTCCAACATCTCATACATATGAAACTTCGGATCTCTCCTGGGGGTCTGCTTAGGAGCACAAATAGTTACAGGAGTATTCCTAGCCATACACTACACAGCCGACACAAATCTAGCATTTGACAGAATCATCCACATCTCCCGAGACGTAAACATAGGATGAATTACCCGAATGCTCCACGCAAACGGGGCCTCCCTATTTTTCGTATGCATCTACATCCACGTAGCCCGAGGAATATATTATGGCTCTTTCCTACTACACGAGACATGAACCGTAGGAGTACTAATCCTCCTCATAGTGATAATGACCGCATTTATAGGATACGTCCTCCCATGAGGACAAATATCCTTCTGAGGGGCCACAGTCATCACTAACCTACTCTCCGCAATCCCCTACATAGGAAAAATACTAGTCCAATGGGTCTGGGGAGGATTCTCAGTACAAAATCCAACCCTAACCCGATTTTTCGCATTTCACTTCCTATTTCCATTCATCCTCGCCGCAATAATTATGGTTCATCTACTATTCCTTCACCAAACCGGATCAAACAACCCCCTAGGAACAGACAGAAACCACGACAAAATCCCATTCCACCCATTTTTCTCAATAAAGGACTTACTAGGGGCCCTGATCGCATTCACTGCCCTAATCATCCTATGCCTAGCATCACCATTCATCCTAGGAGACCCAGAAAATTACAACGAAGCCAACCCCCTAGTCACCCCAATCCACATCATACCAGAATGATACTTTCTATTCGCCTATGCCATCCTCCGCTCAATTCCTAACAAACTAGGAGGAGTAATTGCCCTCATAATGTCAATCCTGATCCTAATAATTCTACCAATCACACAAAAAAACCTGGCACGCACACTATCCACAAACCCGATATCAAAAATTGCATTCTGAGTTTTTGCAAACGTGGTAATCATCCTCACATGAATCGGGTCCCAACCGGTCGAACCCCCATACGAAGCCATCGGACAAATCTTCACAGTGATCTATTTCAGATATTTTCTAATATCCCCAAAGCTAAACAGAACTTACTCCTACTAGAAACCTAGCTTAAAATAAGCAAATGTTTTGAAAGCATTAGATAGAGCCACATCCAGCAGAATCGAACTGCCCCAAAAAGATCCAAAACCCTTCATGCCCGCACATCAAGATACAAAGATAAGCTACACAAGCTAATGGGCTCATACCCCAATGACAGGAACTCCAAGATTTTAAGTTATAAAACTAATAGCCTTCAAAGCTGCAATAAAACCAAACGTTTAAATCAATAATTCTAACAACTGTCTTAAGCTTTTTATTAGCCGCCGCAATCATACTAATCCTAATGATCCTAATTGTCCTCCTAGCAAAAAAAACCGGCACAGACCGAGAAAAACCATCCCCCTTCGAATGCGGGTTCGAACCTATCAAATCAGCCCGCATACCCTTCTCCCTACGATTCTTCTTGATCGCAGTAATCTTCCTAATCTTTGACGTAGAAATCTCCCTACTCCTCCCTATCCCCCTCATCACAAACATGTCCCCCACGCCCCACACACTTCTTACCGCTGCGCTATTCATCATCATCCTCACCCTAGGACTTTACTATGAGTGAAAAAAAGGAGCACTAAACTGATCCTAAAACAACTGAAGCCAATGCAATGAGGCCTCCCCTTGTTAAGGGGCAAAAGTATATTACCATCCTTTGAATTCTAAGCTCAACACAAAACTGCTTAAGTGCCTAAACTAACCCCACACACCAAAAACCCAAAACAAACACAAAATAATTCAACGAAAAAGGCAATAAGTCCCTCCACGCAACATATATTAGTATATCATAACGAAAACGAGGCAATAAACCCCGAATCCAAATAAACAGGAATACAATAATAATCACAAAAAAGCAAACAAACTCACCCACGCCCCCTAAAAAAAGACCACAAAAAAAAAGACTCATCATCAAAATTCTAGCATACTCCGCTATAAACAACAAAGCAAACCCCCCTCCCCCATACTCAACATTAAACCCAGAGACAAGCTCAGACTCACCCTCAGCAAAATCAAAGGGGGTCCGATTTCTCTCAGCCAACATAATAACAATCCAAGAAACCGCAAGAGGAAAACACAAAAACAAATACCACCCCCCCACCTGAAAGCACAAAAGGTCATAAATTCTATAACTGTGCATAAAAAAAGCAACAACAATAACAACCAGAGCAAGACTTACCTCATAAGAAATAGTCTGAGCAATAAACCGCAAACACCCAAAAAGCGCGTACCTAGAGTTAGAAAACCAACCCGACCCCATAACTGTATACACCCCGACCCCAACAACACAAAGAAAAAACAACAATCTAAGAGAAACCTGACCTCCCCCACCCAAAAAAGGAACAACAACCCAAACAGCTAAAAAAAGAAACAAGCTCAAGACAGGACATAAAAAATAAGCAAAAAAATTAGAAATAGAAGGCTGAGAAAGCTCCCTAACCAAAAGCTTAATAGCATCAGCAAAAGGCTGAAAAAGCCCCAAATAACCAACCTTAACCGGGCCCCTGCGAAGCTGCACATAACCTAACCCCCTACGCTCAAACAAAGTAAAAAAAGCAACCCCCAACAAAACACAAACCATCAAAATCAAAAAATATAATAAAGCCAAAACCCCCAAAACAAGAGACTACAATCATAAAAGGAACTTAACTCCTACGCAATTTCTGCCACCTACAACACAAAACTAAAATTGCCAAAAAGACACAAAAAAATAATAATTATTTCTGATGGCTCCTTTCGTACTACACCAAAAACATACAAAATAAAGATAGAAACCGACCTGGCTCACGCCGATCTGAACTCAAATCATGTAAGAAATTAAAGGTCGAACAGACCTCCTTAAATGACCCACTACAGCCACCAGGAACCTTAATTCAACATCGAGGTCACAAACTACTTTATCAATAAGTACTCTCCAAAATAATTATGCTGTTATCCCCAAAGTAACTTATCTCAATATCCCAAACAAGGGATCATAAGAAAGCTAATAAAACATTTCACAAATAAGAACCATTCAAAAATCAAATATGTTGCCCCAACAAAATTCCACCCAACCCAAAAAAGAAAGAAAAAATAAAAGCTTTACGGGGTCTTCTCGTCAAATACACCTATTATCGCGCCCTCACAATAAACTAAAATTCCAAAGATAACCAAACATAAGACAGTATCTCCCCGTCAAGCCCTTCATTCCAGCCCCCAATTAAAAGACTAATGATTATGCTACCTTTGCACAGTCAAGTTACCGCGGCTATTTATACTAAACATTGAGCAGGCCAGATTTATCATACACCACCAATAAACCATGTTTTTGTTAAACAGGCGAAGAAAAAACATGCCAAGTTCCTTACACTATCCTAAAAAGTACTAATAACATCATTATCTAACTCAACAAAAAATAAAAGAACAAAGCGAATAAAAATTAAAAATTTAAACCAAAAGATATAACTCAATACATAAAGAAAGCTCCTTCTAAGCCTACTAACAAAGCCACAACACCTACCCAACAAAATGAAGATTACCCTCAAAAAATTTTATTCCCAACAAATACACTAAATATCCAAACAAGAGAAAATAAGCTAAACTTAAACCCCACTAACCAGATAAAACCAAGCTCGAATGTCATCTCACCCCTATCGCAACCTAGACCCTAATTATACCACATTAAAGAAAAAATTAAAATAGATCGCTAAAGTTTCGGGAAACAAATCTCAATAAGACATATTTTAACGCTCCCTGATACAAAAGGTGATAAATAAATTCTACTAGCCACTTAAACAATCAGCCCTTCACAGAACAAAACTACAAAAACTTCTTAATAATACTCCAAACAAACATAATCTTAACAAAACAAAAACCTACTAATCCCTTTCCCCGCTCAGGTGCACCTTCCAGTACCCCTACTTTGTTACGACTTTTCTCAAGCAAATGAGAGTGACGGGCGATGTGTGCCTCCCGCAAAAATTTATTCAATAAGCAAAAGCAAAAATAATTACAACTAAATCCTCCTTCATAACACCCATTAAGAAAAAATCCGATAATACCGATAAATGTAGCCCATCTCAAACCCCACCATAGCTACACCTTGATTTGCCATAAAAGAAACAAGTCTAACAAGAAAAACACTCCAGAATTAATCAAGACAACGATATACAAGCCTGAAGCAGGGCACAACCAAACGTGGACTATCGATTACAGGACAGGCTCCTCTAGTACACTAACAAGACAGCCAAACTCTTTTAGTTTCAAGAACACTACTACTACTAAAAACCCAAATTTTACAGTCCAAATAACAGGGTATCTAATCCTGGTCTAACAAATAAACATTCATAGCCTAAACAAGAGATAAAACACAGCCAACCAATCAAAAAAAAATTTCACCCTCTATACAAACAAGTATAAACAACAAAATTAGCTCCAAATAAACTAAATTTCAACAAACACTTCATAAGAGCCCATCGTATAACCGCGTCTGCTGGCACAACATTAGACCGCCCAACCAATCAATCACCACATCACCAAAAAAGAAATAATAATACCAAATACTGCAAAAATAAAAATATATCAAAGCATATATAACATTCAAAAAACAAAATATAAGCAAGAGTCAAACTTTAGCCCAGCAATATCATATATTTCAATATTATAAATTTTTAAGTTTATAAAATATTTAACTAACGTTCCTAACGCCACTACCAAACGAAATGCCTGAATAAAGGGATACTTCGATAAAGTATATCATACCAAAAACGTTTTCAGATATTCGATGACTATTCTCAACCAACCACAAAGATATTGGAACAATATATCTAATCTTCGGGATCTGATCCGCCATAGCCGGAACCGCCCTAAGCCTAATCGTCCGGCTAGAACTCAGCCAACCGGGGGCCTTAATTGGAGATGACCAAATCTACAACGTCATCGTAACGGCCCACGCCTTCGTAATAATTTTCTTTATAGTTATACCCATCATAATGGGAGGATTCGGAAACTGACTCCTACCCCTCATGCTAGGCGCCCCAGACATAGCATTCCCACGAATAAATAACCTAAGATTCTGACTCCTACCCCCCTCCCTCACACTCTTAATAGCCTCAATAGCAGTAGAAAGAGGTGCCGGCACAGGATGAACAGTCTACCCCCCCCTAGCCGCCAACATCTCCCACTCAGGACCATCAGTAGACATAACAATCTTTTCCCTCCACCTCGCCGGAGTGTCTTCAATCCTAGGGTCAATCAACTTCATCACAACCGTAATCAACATACGATCAAGAGGAATAGTCATAGAACGAATTCCTCTATTTGTATGAGGAGTAAAAATTACAGCAATTCTCCTACTACTGTCACTCCCAGTCCTCGCCGGAGCAATCACAATACTCCTCACAGACCGAAACCTAAACACAAGTTTCTTCGACCCGACCGGAGGAGGAGACCCCATCCTCTACCAACACCTATTCTGGTTCTTCGGCCACCCAGAAGTATACATCCTAATCCTTCCAGGATTCGGAATAATCTCCCACATCATCAGACAACAATCAGGAAAAAAAGAACCGTTCGGCGCCCTAGGAATAATCTACGCCATAGTCGCAATTGGAATCCTAGGATTCCTAGTATGAGCCCACCACATATTCACGGTAGGCATAGATGTTGATACCCGAGCCTACTTCTCCGCCGCCACAATAATTATTGCAGTACCCACAGGAATCAAAATCTTTAGATGACTAGCAACCCTCCACGGGTCACAATTTTCATACGAGACCCCCCTCCTATGAGCCCTAGGATTCGTCTTCCTGTTCACAATCGGAGGACTAACAGGAATTATCCTAGCCAACTCCTCCCTAGACATCATCCTACACGACACTTACTATGTAGTAGCTCACTTCCACTATGTTCTATCAATAGGAGCCGTATTTGCCATTATAGCAGGAATCACCCACTGATTCCCGCTATTTACAGGCATCACCATAAACGCCAAATGACTAAGGGCCCAGTTCATCACTATATTCTTAGGAGTAAACCTAACATTCTTCCCACAACACTTCCTAGGACTAGGAGGGATGCCACGACGATACTCAGACTACCCAGACTCTTACACAACCTGAAATATTGTCTCATCACTAGGGTCCATAATCTCATTCGTAGCTGTCCTAATAATAATCCTCATCACCTGAGAGGCACTAGCCTCCAAACGAGAAATCATATTTTCCCATCATCTCCCATCCTCTGTAGAATGACTCCACAACAGCCCACCATCAGCACACACATATAACCACCTAGCGCACCTAACTAACTAAATGTCAACATGAGCCTCACTACTAACCCAAGATAGATCCTCACCTCTAATAGAACAACTAGTGTTCTTCCACGATCACGTAATAATCATCCTTACAATAATCACAGTAGTAGTTTTATATATAATCTGTGCCCTCGCCTACTCGCCCATGATTAACCGATTCACAACAGAAGGCCAAGAAGTAGAAGTAGTATGAACAATCCTGCCCACCATCACCCTAGTATTCATTGCCCTACCATCACTACGCCTACTCTACCTATCCGACGAAGTAGAAGACCCACTACTAACCATCAAGACAATCGGGCACCAATGATACTGAAGATACGAATATTCAGATTTCCTAAACATTCAATTTGACACCTACATAACCCCGCAAGAAGATCTTCCCCTTTCAGGCTTCCGTCTTCTTGACGTGGACAATCGAACTGTAATTCCCATAAACTCAAAAGCACGGATCCTAATCACCGCCGCAGACGTAATCCACGCATG
>JAQFZN010002339.1:0-11677 GCA_034687075.1 Geophilus carpophagus | reverse complement strand
AACCTGAATTAAACCTGAAGCATTATATTTCAATTATTTATTTATAAATATATTAAATAATTGCATCCAGTGCAATTGCATTGGTGTGAAGTGCCATATACATTTGTTTAAGCTGATATTTCAGGTGCTGTTCAACAGCAGAGTCAAGAGAGAGAGAGAGAAAAGTAAAAAGATCAATATTTCCCTTAAATAAACCCATCAATTTTCTCTTCTAAACTTATTATAAACACAGAAAAATAGTGAGAAAATAAAATAAAACGCAAAAACTAACAAAACAAAACAAGATGTCTGTAAACAACTGAAAGAAAACATCCTGATGAAATGAAATGCCACTAAAAATTAAATATTTAAAGCAAACATAAAATCTGAAATTAAATCACTTTCACTTGACATTCAATTCACTTTTTAAGTGTTTTTCACTTGAAACTATTTTATATATATTTATATTTATATGTTATTGTTCTTTGCAGAATAAAAATCACCGAGCAACAGCTAAATTGATTGTCCAACTGATTTCTCGTTGTAGCCAAGTGCTCGTTGTCCCAGCATTCATCCAGTAAAAGAGTTGCAGGAAGGAAAATTGAAGTCATTCTTCATGAGAAAACGTATTTGGAAATCCAGTCTACAAAGGTAGGAATTCGAGTGTAAACGCCTGGTAGGTTTTCACGTGCACATCCAATGCCCCATGAGACGAGCCCCACTAAAGTAGCTTTTCCATTTACTCGAGTTGTCAGCGGTCCACCAGAATCTCCCTAAAATGGAAACAAATTATTAACATAAATCCCCACTTTTGGGATAAGAAAAAGAAAAAAAAATCATTTGGATTAGATAATTTAAAAAAAAAATTAAATCTTAAAGTGGTTTAATTATTTTTTTGCTGCATTCATTGGATTAATGGAGCCAATGAAAGGAATCTTTAGTTAATTCATCTGGATGGATGCCAAAGTAGGGTAATTTTTGTGAGAAACGAGGAAAACAACTCGTTTCGAAATGTGATTTTTAAATTTATATACGGGTTTAATTTTTGATTTATTTGTGGTTTGAATAAGTTGGAGAAAAAAGAAAGAAGAATAGAAAAAAAATGTAAATTTACCTGACACGAATCTCTGCCTCCATTTTTATAGCCAGCACATAAAAATACTGGGTAAATAAGTTCTTTTCGACCTGCTTCTCTATACCAGCTTTGGCACTGGTCGTTTGTGATAACACTAACATCAGCTTCTTGTAAAACAGCTGGGGAGGATGCAACTCCTAAGTAAGAAAAGTTATAATTTTAAAATTTAAAGTTTTTATTTTTGAAAAACAAAATTATCTTCAACTTTTCTATGATGTTATTTTTTACTGTATTTAAAAATTACCGTAATCCGTTCGTCCCCATCCTATAACAGTAGCTGTTCTTCCCGTGAAGTCTTCATTGAGCGGAGGTAAACAAACAGGTACAATGTGCTCTTTGAACATCACCTGCTGTCGCAAATGTAACAATGCGACATCGTTGCGAAAATCTCCAGGATTGTAGCTGGGATTTATCTCAACCCGATCTACTTCATAATCCTCATGTGGGAGTTTCTCGTTTTGTTCACGCACGTTCCATTCGCCTAATCGAACCTTCAACGAATTCGGTGTTGTGCTTTATTGAAAAAAAAAATAACAAGAAAATAGAAAAAATTTAAAAATAAATAAAAATTGTTAATAAAAACATTCATAAAAAAACAATCTAATATTTTCTAGTATCGGATCTAAATGATAATACAGAATTTATTTACAATTCCTGTGTTCCCATTTCATAAACTTAACTATGACGATACGTCTTTTCATTGTGTTTTTTTAACCCACTGACCTTGTAACTAGCAAGGATGTCCTCCTTCCGCTTACTAATTTCTAACCCAATATGACCTTGTAAATCTAAGCCCCACCCTGGAAAAGCCCAAATTAATGTGTAAAACAAACTCCTCAATTAGTACTCAATCCATCCGTAGATGACAATCGTGATTCGAAGCATGAAATTAGGGCGTAGATCCGCCATTTGCTCGTTTACGGATACAATGGGAGAACCGTGAACATTTTTGTGTCAGTGCAGATGTTTTTTTTCCATCTCGTGCTTTGATAATTGAAGTGATAATAAGGTCGAGTTACCTGTACACGCAATGTGCTGCAGATACCACCCATCTGTCATTGAGCAAAGCACCCCCACATGCAATCCTTTTGGTCAGAAATGATTGCTTAATAATGGCAGCCTGTGAAAATTTATAATAATTTATTAAATAAATATTTTAAAATTTAAATTTTTTTTTCAATTTACCATCCAAGGATGAGCTCCAAATTGAGTATCCATACCTCCCACGACTTTGGCTGCTCTGACCGACGAGCGACCGCATTCTTAAAATATTAAAATTGAAATAGTTAAGCATATTAATAAACAAGTTAGTTGAAAACTGACCTGTAGGTTGGACAAGTGTTGTAGGTGTTGAAATTGTAGTTGTTCCTTCTCTTGGTACACAACAACTCCATATCATTCCTCCATTACATAAATCTAATGGTCGATACCCTTGGAAGATACAGGAAACACTTAATCCACAATTGTACCGTGTACCCTGATGATGGCAAGCTTGAGGAATAACTGGAGTAAATAATAAATAAAATTCTTTGTATTTATAATTAATTTATAAATAAATTTTAAAAAAATTACTGAGTAATTTTTTTCTGAAAATTAATACAATAAATGATTTAAATTTGAGTTTTTTTTATTTTTGTTGTTGTTTTGAATTTTGAAAATTTTCACTTGCTCTGCACCTTTTTTTTATTAAAAATTTTTGTTTTCAACTTAAAATCAAATGATTTTATTGAACTGGGCCAAGTAACAGACCAAACAAGAAATTGCGAACAAATATTCTACTAGATGCAGCAAAAGGGGAAAAAAATTCGATAGAATAGAAATTCCCTAGTGGTGGATTTGCAGTGGTGCATTTGGCGTGAATTGCTGAAAGGTGCAGGACAGGTGAACATTATGTATACAAAAATAAAAACACAGAAACCAATTGAATTTACACTACACTAATGCTAAGGAATGTTTTATTTTGTTTTCATTACACCCAATGGCTTTCCATTTAGAATTTAACGAAATAAACGAAACCTTTAGCAATATAATTAAGGCGAGTGTAAGGGCTTTTATTTTATGTTACTTGATAAGAAGATATGAAAGAAGCAAATGGGATCTAATTCAATTATAAAATTATTTAACGCTATAAATGTAATGTTAAGATAAAAAAATTCTGTAAGGAGTAAATTAGTTTATATTAGTAGGGAATAGAAAACTTTATTAGTATGCTAGACCCGTCACCATAAAGTATGGGAAAAATTTGTCACTTGGCACCAGCACTTACATGGAGCGCTAAATTCTCTCAGAGCTTTATAAAGTTGATACGTCTGCTTGAAAACTAGAAAAAAATGTGATAAATTGTTAAAAAAAATTAAAACTAAAAAGAAAAATAAAGACTCGTGAGTCTAATTTCAAGAAGTTGATTGCTGGATGAAGGAGAATGAACATAAGAATGTGCATAATTGGGTTCCCAGAGGTCGCTTGATGCTGAATTTTATTTAAATGAAAGTCTTTTGAAAGCGGCAAAACAGGAAATGAAATTTTATAACTAAGGAAAGAGCTGAAAAATACTGCTCTGTCAAATGAGGTGATGAAATTTTCTGGTTTTTTTTTTGTTTTTTTTTTTAAATATGGATGTAATAACTCACCGACTAAAGCTCTGCTGAAGTCGAAGAAATCGAAGGTTCTACTCGAATCATGGTTTGGAATATTTTCTGTCCCTGTTCCTGATAGGTACTGTGAAGGCATATTCATTGGAAAACTACCTCCCATAATACTTCTTGATTGAGGTTGAGTTAAATTGTGGCTCATATAACTTCTGGCTGTTGTCAGACTCCATGAGCATAAGATGATAGTAATGAAAATGTGCACTCTATTTGAGTGCATTTTTGTTGTGTGAAAAATAAGAAATTTGGTTTTATCTAAAAGTAGATAAAAGAAAATATAAATAAGATGTATTTTTATTTGTTTTTATGATTGTTATTACTCATAATATTGACTTTGCTGGATTGAAAAAATGCAACAAAATCCATTTAGCCTGTTAAAGAGATTGGAAGAGAATTTGGTGATTTTTTTGTTCTTGGTTGACACTCTCGATTGCGTTTTTTTGGGTAGTTTTGTTAGGAAATAGGCTTTGTTTTTCTACTTCGTTGACTTTTTATTTCTATCATTATATTTTTTTCTACTTCCGACTTAAAAAATTATTCTGTTGACAAAACTCAAAAAGATCATTGATCTTTTGTTGATTTTGCGTTTGTTCTTTGTCATAGAAGAGAAAAATCTGTTTTTGTAAACAGGAATTGAATTACTTATACATATTTCTACAGTATGAATAGTTTTTTTTAGCATAAATAAAGAAAGAGGTTGATGCGATTACACAGGTAATGGAAATTATTGCTTGAGTAATTGGTAGGAATTTTTCAACATCAAATGGAATTTAAATTCCTACATTGCACTGTATTATTTTTTTAATTTTATTTTAAATAAGAATTCTTTTCGCATGTCACCTCCATTAATATCTTAAATTAAAAAATTTCGTTGCAATTATAAAACCCATTAATATTTCTTTTCTTCCTTTGGCGGGTACTTTATCATGGGCCACTGAGTTTATATGCCAACGAAGTAATCATCAACACCGGTACCCGCTTAAAAATATTTCTAACATCATTGAGACTGAAATTTAATAACACATAATTACTATTTCCGAATGTAGTTCTGATCTTAAAAAAATACAGTCTGTTTGTCGAATGCAATGTGCATTGCAACGGCAACTTGCTTTGTGGATCTTAATAAAAAAAAAAATAAAAAAATGATTCTTCAATATTTTTTTCTATTCAGAAATATGAATTGAGAATTTTTAAGGATTAGCAATAGTGGAGGAACGCTTGGTCGATAGTCCCCCACGTGGATACGGGCCAAATACATCCATCTCTGGCTGCTTCCCCCCGAAGTGCTGAACCGGAATTTTCTTTGCCTCTACTAAGGGAATTAGAGCAGCAGGGCCAAAGTGAAGTCAGCCAGTGGGCGCCGTTGCAGTAACATCGGCTATAAGTTAATAAAAATGGGGTGACCTACCGGCTGTTGTTTAAATAAAAAAAGTGGATAAAATAAAGTCAAGGTTAGGTCTCATTTTCTTAGAAATTTCAAGTAATTGATGTAATACGGAACCACACTGCGACTGAAACAAATTGTGAATTCCGTGTAGGCATAATTATCATAGAAATTGCCTGCAAATTAATTCAATCTGTTTTTTTACACTGAATTTAAACATTAATGTTCGAAAACAACATAACTGTCTGAACTTTAAATCCGAATAGAAAAAACCATACAGTTACTTGATTATATGACGAACATTTTAAAATTATTATTAAAATTAGTTAAAAATAAAAAATGAGTATTAAAAAAAATCACTTAAATCTCAATAAACATAAACAAAGCTTATATAATAAGTTTCTAAATTCTACTTGATAATTATTAGTAGTATATAAGTAAATACATTACCTTAACATTATGGTGTTGTTCCCCTGGAAGGAGCCACAGCTGCTTTCTTCTGGCCAGATACCGTGGCAACAGACTGACGAGACAGATATTTTTCCTCTATTTCGAGCAAAGCAGTACAATGAGGTCACGTGACTCGTACCGAATGTGGGTTAGCAGTAGTAATAGCTAAAGAAGCGAAGGATTTGAGCTATTAACACAGTGGCCTCAGTAATTTTTCTCGTTTAAGAGGGAGGGGATGGATTTCTTTCCGCACCAGGGAAAATGATAGGGGGGAGTGATGGAAGATGCGAAGTTATTTAGGTGTCTTTTGTTCAGGTGTGAGGTCAAGTGGACATCATCATCGAGATGAAATGATGTGGCCCTAGTTGGCCGTATGACATTTTTAAATTCATGTTAAATCTATTGTATGTTAACCTGACTTGAGTGTATTTATTTTCATTCTTGTCGTGCCTTGTAAATTAACAACGCACCTGACTTTTAAAGAATTTTCACGTTTTGTCACTTGAGTTTTTGTGTTTCGATCAAGTGGTAAAAGAGGGAGTGAATTGAGTTCATAGTATGTATTAATTAAATTAGAAAGATAATGAATCAGATTTTTTTTTAAAGGAAAAAATTATCTTTATGATGCAGGATGTATTAAAGGATTGTGGGAGATGACCTTACCATTGCCTAATAGGTTTTATCGCATGTCGATCAATTTGGGGTGGCGAGGACATCATCTTGTATTGCTAAACGTGACATTGAATTGACACTTTGTTATAAGTTTTCTAGCTGGAAATAGTATTTTTTTATTTTATTTACTTACAATTCTGAAATTTTAGAAACGGAAATGAGTAATTTATTTTTAATTTTGTTTCGCTAGGGAGTAAATTAGATTTTGTTTATTTTCTTAATTAGGTATATATTTTATCCAGGTCTGTACAGTCATCCATAAAATAAACCTGTTTGTTCTCTAAAACATGGGGTGTGAAAATAATGGAGCTTCCGCTTGGTTTACAATTGCAATTGCATGCAAAATTTTTTTGAAACACTCGAAGGATTTGGCAGGCGAGAAATAATGTTGATTTTCAATGTTTTTCTTTAGTTAAACCTATCATTTTCATATTATATTATTAAATTTATTAAATGAAACAAATTTTTATTTATTGGTATTCTAAAATGTTGATTTTTTAATTATTATTATTATTAATAACTGATTTTTAATTATTCTTTTTTTAAATGTTAAACGATTACGGTTTGTTTTTAATTTAAATAAATGTGAAGGTTGTGAAATTCTTACCTGGTTTGAGAAGGCGTGCAATCAATATCCAGTGAAGTGCAACTGTGTGTTTGGTTAGTGATGTAGGGAAAGGGAGAAGCAATTGTCAGGTCAGCCGCCAAGGTAGCTCAAGGTCGTCATTTTCGGCAGTGTTTGGTGTCATAAGTTCACTTGCCATGCGCATGTTGGAAAGAAGCTAGGCTTGCCTCTGCCTTAAGCAACCTTATCTGACATGATTCATACATGAACACCTGATTTCTCAGACAACTTTTTTTCTTTTTTGTCAAGTGGTTAGTTTATATTTTCATTGACTGTTTTAAAGTTTTGTTGCTCTTACTCGAAAGTGAATTTTGAAAAATTTCAATTTTTTTTAAATTTTATTCAGAAAGTAATAAATATTTGAAGGAAATCTTGGCTATTATTTATTTAATTTAAATTAAAAGGAAAAATTAAACATGTTTTTGATTATTAATAATAAATATTTGGTGGAATAAAGTGAACTAAATAAATCTAACATTCTGTTTAAATTTTACACATTTTTTAATTTTAAATACAGTACAAAGTTATAAATACAATTGCTTTATTTAAAAATATTAAATTGTTTGAGCCAGCAATATTAATTAATCTACAGTTCATTAAAAAATATTTTATTAATTTTTTATGATAAAGATAAGTTACTTCAAATGTACACTCTAATTCAAATGAACAGATACATGTAAAAGAAGAAAATAATTTATTTAAAAGAATAAAAAAATTCAAAAATTAAAAATCCTGTTAGAAAATAAAAATTCCCTACCCTATCAATTAAAACAAAAAATAATGATACTTAAATTATTCTAGTACCCTGCCTAGAATAACAAAAGTAAAACATGTAAAAGTGTTCAAATAAAGTGAGGTAGGTTAATGAACACAAAAGGGAAATGCGACATTTGACATGTGACAGTATACAGATTCGGATTGAAACAAAATTTCGTTAAGCTTCAGTTGATGTTGAGTGAAATCCAAGCTGCAGTGGTTGAAACCCGATGATAAATGCCAGGCTGTCTATCCACAGCACATCCGAATCCTGCCGAAGTAATTCCAATAAGTGTCCATCTGCCATTTTCTAAAGTCATTAAAGGACCACCAGAATCGCCCTAGAAATATCAAGTTTATCATTACAAAAGAAACTTTTAATTTTAACAAAAAAGAAAAAAATTTAATTTATTCATACCAAGCAGGCGTCTCTATGTCCGTCTCTGTAACCCGCACAAAGCATTTCGGTGTAGAGTTGTAATTCTATTCCCTTTTCCGCGTGCCAGCCAACACATTCAGCATTGGAAACGACAGGCACAGCAACTTTCTGTAAGATATTGGTCCCCGTGCGGCCTTGAGAAGAGGAAAAAAGAGAAAAAACCATATCATCATGTATTGATCCAAGATGTTGAAGGCGAATCGTTTGGATAAAAAATTGAACTATTGCTGAAATTTAATGTGAAAGGTCTCATAATAAACCGATCCAAGACATGTTTTATTTATTGGACACTTTTTATTTCTGTTTTTTTTTTTTATTTTTAGAAATAGAAGAGAGAGGGTAAGGAAAGTGATTCGGAATATTGAATGCTTTTTGGTGCGATTTTTGGATTTTTGCCATCGCTGGTAAATTGCATCGCACTCTTAATTGCCAATTGACAGAATGAAAATGTGAACTTCAACAAGACTCTTTAAGTGCTAATATTGAAAAGTAATTTCACATTTTTTATAACACGTTCTTCAATCTGATTTGCATGATGTAAAAAGATAGAAAAAAAGGAGAAAAAAGTGGCTAGACAAGGTTGACAGGTGCAATCTCACACTTTTTTTTATTTTTATGTTTTTTCTTTTTTTAAATTTCATGCACCTGTTGGTCAAGTATGGAAGTGAAAGGATTGATATCAAAAGTTGAAAATTAAAAAAAATGGCGGAAATGAATAAAATAAATAATCATTTTAATTATAAGTACCTGATGTATGGTCAATTTTGCCCCATCCAGCTACAACTGCAAGGGATCCTTCAATATTCCCATTGCCATTGGGTAGACATATCGGTCGAATATTATCTTTAAAGTCAACTTGTCGGTTTAGCCGCAATAAAGCAACGTCGAATCGGTCTGGTTGAGTTTCCATGTATTGGAAGTTTGGATGAAGGCGTTTTTCCACCACCCCATACACAGCACTAGAACTAGGCGTCGTTTTATCCAGCAAATTGAAAGCCCCTAGGACTACGGTGATGGCTCCTAAACGGGCACTGAAAGCGAAAAAAATAGAAAGAATGATAGTTAATTTTGAGTACAGTATTTTTTCTTTTAAAGTTGAATCATTTGCTTGTTATATTTTTCCTCCCTCTAGCTGTACTTGTTTTAATGACAGGTCTCTATTCTTTGATGTTAAGCTAATAATTGGTTTTATCCATCAATCTTACAAGTCAGGACAGTTTGAATTGGCCATAGGGCACGGCGAGTATGTTGATCAGGTTTATCTAACTACTTTACCATGCTATTAAGCATAGAGATGGGAAGAGGAACGAATAATTTAAAAACTCTTAACTTTCGTCTGCCAAATTATAATGCCCAGCAATATTTATTTATTTATATGTTTTTTATATATTCTTGTCTATGTTATTTACTTATTTCTAAAGGTCAAATAAACTCACTTCCGCACACAGTGGGCTGCTGTGACGACAAAAAAATTGTTGACTAGAGCGCCACCACATTGAAAACCATTGATCTTGACATGAGCCTGTATAAGAAAGAGAAAAACAAGGGAAATTAATTTAATCCGCAACGTTATTTTTCCATTAATCTCTTACGATCCAAGGGAATTCTGTACTTCCTCTGGTAATTTCTCCTCCGATGATTCTATCACTGAAGGGAGCGATTTGCATACCGCATTCTGCGTAATAAAATAATAGTTATGCGGGGTTTGATTTGACAGTATAAATTTTTGAAATATTAATCAAATGTACTGATATTGTTGATGACAGGGCCATTTGTAACGATGAAATCGGTTCTACTTTGGGTGCTTTTAGGCACGCAGCAGGTGAAAAGCCAGCTTGCACCGCAGCTGTTAACAAATCGTCCTCCTCCAAGCCAGCAAAAGAGGAAGAATGTGCATCGATATTGTGCTCCCTCGTAGTAACAAGTGCTGGGTAAACCCAGAAGTTGTGGGAAAATTCGTGCTGTAAAAAAAAAATTTAAAAAGGAGAAAATGAAAAAATTGTAAACATTTATGTTTTAATCTAGTTATAATTATGAAGGAAGTTACCTTGAAATTTGCTCTTAGCATCTACTATAAACATCAACGATACTAAACACGTGACTAGAAAGAACCATTGCCTCAAGTTCATCGCTTATTCCGCTGGAAAACACTAAAATAAACAAAAATGTTGTAGTTTATTTCTTTTTTTATTACGTTCTGGATTTTTAAACGACTGCTAAGTTATATGTCTTTTCTACTTAAAATTAAATTTTACAAAGTAACGGTTCGCACTATTAAAATTGCCATGGTCATGGTCGTTCAAGCTCTCAACTCAAACATCAGTTCCGGTCATTTGGTAATATTTTTTTTATATCGTTTATCCTTTTTTAAGGGAGTGGAAAAAATAAATTAATAAAACCTATCTGAAACGAGCAATTGTGATGATATCAAGCAATGATGAGTTCTCATATTTAATCACTTTGACTCATCTTTAATTAATTTAATTTAATTAAGTTAATGAAAGGTCGTAAATGATCTTTATTCATGCGATTGATAAGGTAGCACGTTTGATCAAGTAGGCGCCTTGCAGTCGAGGCTGGCAGCCCCGCCGGGGTCATAAGTGCAGTCTGCTAACCCAGTGCCGTCAGTCGGTTTGCCTTGGCCCAGAGCAAGGTCGCGCTTGCATGTTGTATTGGAACAAACAGAGCTGTCAAGAAACCACGTGCATCTTTTTCAGTTTGAGATGTGACAGCAGCTGAAAACATTTTCACCACCTGCTATTTGCATATTCGATTTCTAACAGCGTGGGAAAAAACGAGAAAGTTCTTGCAAAAATATTACTTGCATAAACTAACCTTCTGGAAGTAATTGAAAAAGTGCTTGAAGCAGATAGCAAATTGAATGAATAGACATTGAATATTTTTTTTTCTATTGTCACTCAAAGGCCTTCACCTTGACCCTTAGAAAAAGCCTGAGGAGGGGTGCCATTTTCCTCCTTGTTTTTATAAAATAATTAGAAAAAAAATTCTTACATGCCCTTCCTTGTCAAAATTAAATCTAGTAGCAAAAACATTTCTTAATTATGTTTTATCCCCTCCTTTTTCATGTAATTGAGCACTTTAAGAATTTTTTTTTAAATTCCTAATATTTTTTTAGGTTTCCTACACCCTGCTTTGCTTAATTTTTTTAATGTTCTTCTGGTGTGTGTATTTTTGTTCAATTTAATTTTTTTTATGGTTTCTGACCCGGAAGTTCTCACTATTGTTTGAAGATTCACTGAAATAGAAGTCCATGAGTCCATTTTAACCTCAAGTTCCGCTCCCAACACCTGTTTGTTACCATTGGCCTCTGATCCGGTTTTAAGAAAACTGGCTTGTTGGATGGAGATTAAACTTTTGACGTCAGTTTCACCTGATCCCAAATGATCAGGTGACATTTGTAATTTGTAGGACGATGAATATCAAGCTTGAATGGCTTGCACGGTTAACAGTTATTTCAACCGACACATAAGAGTCAAAAGAACAATTTTTTTTGCCAATTTTTGCCAAAACTTCTTCTCGAAGTTGAATTTGTTTTTGTTCGAATTTACTCTCTTGTTTTTCTGAACGA
>JAQFZN010002338.1:0-11680 GCA_034687075.1 Geophilus carpophagus | reverse complement strand
GAGTCGCACAATTTCAGGAACATTATTTTCCAGAACATAAATGTTCTAGAACATTTGTGGTAGTGGAGTCATAGCATCAGTGTAATGGAAACATTATTATTCAAAAGATCAAACATTAGAATTATATTTTGCAGCAGACTTTTCTATTGTGGAAGAGCCTGCGCTTGCAAGTATTTTGTCACCATATCACAAATTTCCTTCATTTTTTCTAAAAAAAATTTTTTATTTGTTGTACAATCATGTGCCCAGTGTTCTAGTTTATTACAATTTCTATACAAACTATTTTCTGGTGTGAACTTAATTTTTTCTACAGATTTCTTCTTTTCACTGTCTATCTTGTAAAAATACTTATTTAGGTAATTTTGATTTTTTGACCTCATCCTGGGTCAAAATTTCTGAGTGGGCTTTTGATGAAAAGCAAGAAAAAATGGTTTATTTTCCTCTTCCGCATCTTTTTTTAATGAGTTCTGATGGAACTTTCAATATTCTCTTCTTGTTTCTTATTCTTATTTGACTCTTTAGATAATATTTTGGTCATGTAATTTTTTTTCCAGAGATGCAACCAGTACAAAAAGTTCCTGAATTCACTTGAACTAGTCTGAATCCTGCATTCCATGCAGGTAAAAGTTTTAGTTAGATCCGGTTGGAGTTTTAGAGCGATGCTGACTTGTCAGCAGCATGCTTCAAAAGTGCATAAGTCATGAGATAAGAGGCAGTTAATAAAGATTAACCGAACTTAACTATGCCTTATGTTTTGTTTCTATTATGCTATGTCCCCATTGCCTTTCTACAATGCCCAAAGCTTGTGGTTAAGTGATAGGCATTGTTAACTTCATTTTCCATGTGGGTGAATATACATATACAGAATATGATGTTGTCTGGTTCGGATGCTTTAAATCTGACTAATAGACAGAGATGGGCAAATTGCTTTTCTTCTAATTACTAATTACAATTACTATTACTTTTTCACTTATTTCCAATTACTAATTACAATTATTATTTCTTTTTCACTTTTTCTCAATTACTAATTACAATTACTGATTACTTTTATTTAGCTGTAATTACAAAAAAAATTACAATAAAATTTTGAATTTTAATAATTATTAACCTTCAAAAGGTTAATATTTCAAAATTTGAATCTGTGAGTCTTTGGCGCTTGGGATTGAGAATCATTTCTGAATAACTAAATAACCTTTCAACCAGAGCAGAAGATGGAAATGGTAAATTATATTTTTTAAAAATGCTCTTAACAGCTGGATACTTAAACATTGATAAAATACTCATGTCACAATCATTCAAATATTGATAACATTCTTGTCTCACTGCATTTTCTAGTGGCACTTCAGCTTCTTTTGCAATAGAATGAAACTCAAAGAAGTCATCTTCAGATTCATTAATAAAATTTTAAAAAGTAATTAGTAATTTAGGACCATTTGGTTAATTACTTTTGTAATCAATTACTTTTTTAATCAATTACTTTTTAAATCAGGTAAAAAATTATTTTTGTAATCAATTACTTTTTTAATCAATTACTTTTTAAATCAGGTAAAAAAATATTTTTGTAATCAATTAATTTTTTAATCAATTACTTTTTTAATCAATTACTTTTTTAATCAATTACTTTTTAAATCAATTACTTTTTAAATCAGGTAAGAAATTACTTTTGTAATCAATTACTTTTTTAAAATCCTGTAATAATTACTTAATTACTAATTACAAAAAGTAATTAAATTACATAATTAAATTACATTTGTAATAATTACTGTAATTATCATCCATCTCTGCTAATAGGGCAACTTCTTGTTTTGCTGATTTAATTAAATTTAGCACCCTTTCTTAAATTTCAGACTGTGTACAAAAGTCAATACTTATTTTTTCACAGTGTTTCTGTCTTTATTTTGCTTAGGTTTTTTTTCATTACATCTGCTATGTTGTCTTCTGATGCAACATGCACAAAGTTGATGGTTTCATTTTCAACTTCATCTTGCAGGAAATGGTGTTTGATGTTAATATGCTTGCTTTTATCTGCACCTTGACTGTCTGCCTTAATTATTATTGGTTTTGTAATCGGTTCTTTGCATCCAGTGCTCCAATTGGGTCGGGTCAACTCGTCAAATTATGGGTCAAGTCATGGGTTGGGTTGATCGCTTTTACTTCAAACTCGACCCATGGGTACAGGTTTGATAGGCCGGATTGATATTGCTATTGCAACTCAATCTGAATTTGATGTCAAATATTAGCGAGGTAGTTATTTAATTGTCTGGTTGTTGGTTTTAAAAATCCAGCTTGAAAGGATGATAAAATTCGTTTTATTTGTGTCATTCCATTTTTGTACAGTTCTTTCATTTTATCTTTTGTTTTGACTGGAGTTTGTTGTGGAGTTTCATGTGTGAATTTCAGTTGTGTAATATAGGTCAACTTCTTCTGAATCAAGTTTCAAGTGAAGATAAATCTTTGCATCACATTTGCTAGAATATCTACAATTGTAGTAAATTTTTTCACCAATTTTGGTACTATGCTTGCATTTCATTTCTCATTTTTTTCATTTTTTTATTTCAGTTTTGCATTATTAACATTTGGAAATGTCTTCACTTTAATCCAGTCAAGTTCTCTTTGTGTTTTCTTGGCTGATGATTTGAATCTGATTCTAAATAATCAGATTCCCTGTCAGAATCTATGAAATTAAAAATTTATACACATAATTATGTTGAATTTTCATTTACTTGTTAATAACATGTTTTTACAAATAATAATTATTTTTATACATGTATTAATTTTTTAATTTCTTATTTTGAATGGTATTTAATTTTAAATTTGCTTGATTTTTAAATTTAATTATATAAAAAGTTTGTAGTCTGATGTAGTATTTCATGAAAATGTCAATGGGAAAATTTGGACAAACAAAAGAATTATCAATTTTAAACAGCATAATTTTTTTACATATATTTGGTTGATTACCTTGCAAGCCAAATATTTTTGAAATAATTAATTCACATGATTTTAAATAATTAAATACTTGTTCTCATTGAACAGTTAAATTTGAAAATATGGAATTTGATTTTTGTATGCTTTAAAAAAGAAATTTTTTGACTCATATCTATTAAATCATTTTCTTTCAAATCTTTATCACAAACAGTGCAATAGTGTTTTTGAAAAATTTTGTAAACAAAAAAACCGTAAACATACATAAAACTATCCTCTTCTTTAGATACATAATTATCACAATTCAGCAAATACAAAATCACTGATAGAACATACATTTTGAATAACAGTTATAGATGTTAAATCTTTAGATTTAGAAGATACAATTTTTGCTGCTGCATTGTTAGTTATAAACATAGATTTCATACATACATTTTCTATTTCACTGTCTATATTTAACTCAGGTTCAAAGTAATAGTTTCCTTCACTTCCTGGAGTTAATAAAAAAATTAAGACAAACTTGTCTAAAACTTCTTTGGAATTTAATTGGTGTTCTATATCTTCATGAACATGCCAGTCAAATGGCATGGTCATGGATTGAGGGTTTAGATGGCGCTGACTTGATCAGCAACAATAATAATGTGGCCTATAAGGTCCCCATACAAACAGGAATCCTTTTAACATTAGAATAAAGTATGTTCTTCACACTCAAACCACACCTGAGTCCTTATTTTATTAGAGTCTGCTTAAGCACTACTTGGCATACCCAAATGTGCCATGTGGTCCGAAAGGCAGTCACACATTAATAATCTGTCTCCAACCTTCAAGACATTTGATTGTGTTAACTTCTTTTCTGGTGTTTGGGTTTATTACTTTCAAGCTATTTAGCCAGTTTAAAGTGATTTTAAGATATGCTTCAATTTGGCCACTTTTCCCGCACATTGCACATCAAGATTTTTTGACCATTTTTAATTTCAGTGTCATTACAGCAATCAAATACTTTGTCAAATCTGTAAACAAACTCAGCTGTTCTAATGGCATTTGTTGGTAATTTACTGGTGTTGATGCATGTTTTTATTAGACCTGCAATTGAGTGGCTTAAAACTCTTGAGTAGCAAGTTTTACTTTTATTTTCTCTGACCGGTTGGTGTTTAATATCTTGTTTTGTAATTCTTGGAATTCTTTTAAATTTCTTATTCTTATCATCAGAATAACATTTATTATTATGACTCCATTTGGCAATAAATTCTTCCAACATCATATTACATTTCAGTAAATTATTTCTAATGCTTTTGATCAAAAGTAGTGAATCAAAAAGATAAACTTTTTTCTTCAACTTCAAAATGTGGTTTTTCAAGTGTCACATTACAAGATTTAAGCAAACTATAAAAATTGCTTTCTTGATCACTTGTTCAGGCTTACTTGTCCAGGCTAACCATTTTTCTTGGATGGAAGCATCAACTGGATCATCCCATCCTGTTGTAGTCAACAATAAATCTTGCATTAATAATTTGGCTTTAATTGTAAATGGACCTAATAGTCCTAGAGGATCAAATAAACTAGCAATAGGTTGCAGAACTTTCCTCTTGGAAGTTGGCTTGCTAGTGTCAATTTTCTGGCCAAAAAGAAGAAAGCAGTCATTCTTGGGATACCAATGAAGACCAAGGATTTTAATAAATTCTTCCGGACCAATAGGAAATGTTTTAAGAACTGTTTCTTCTTTTAATTTTGTCAGTATGTCATGTAATTCTGGAGAGGAAGTAGACTATTTATTCAACTGGATACAGGCATCAAGCAATATTTCTTTTATTTCTTTGTATTGATTAAAGGCTTGGGTAAGAGTTTGACCTCCTTCTAGCAAATCATCCATATAAAGGTTATGATCAAGCATGCAACTTGAATCCAGATATTTGTTTGTGTGTGTGTGTGAGCTTTGTTCAGCATAATACTTTATGGCATCACAGTATTGAAATGGGCTGCTATTAACTCCAAATGTGATACTCTTCACACGACATAGCTTTAGGTTTTGTTCTAGTGTTTTTCTGAAAAGGTTTCAGACAAAAATTTCGAATCTAAGTAGAGAAATCTGACTGCGTCACACAATCTTCTTCTGCTAACCAGACTTGGAGAAATGCCTTGACAATATCTGCAGTAAGAACGATTAAGTAACTTCTCCAGCATATAAGAAGAGCTGCACAGTCTGGATTTAAAGATGGACCAGTGTATAAACAATTGTTTAAGCATAATCCATTTTTTGGGTGTGAAGAAATGTCAAATACAATTCAGACTTTTGTTGTGACTTGTTCTTCTAGAATTACTGCTTGATGTGGTATGTAGTATATAGGAAGAAGTGCAGGTTTATTTTTTGGAACTATTTCAGCTTGATCCAAGTCAAAAGTATGCATGCATTGCATCTTCATATTGTTTACAGATTTCAGGTTTTTAAATCAATTGGCGAGCTAAGCTTTGTAGACAGTTGTATGCTTTAGTTTAATTTGAACTCAAGAATGAAGCCTTTCCATTCCATGGAAGTCTCACAACATATCGTTCTGCTTTATTCCGAATTGTTGTTTTCTTTAAATTCTCATAAAGTTTATTATGCTGAAATAATGCCTTTATGTTTAAGGTCCCAAAAGGATTTAAGTTTATGCTCTATTGTTGTATGGGCTACTGTGATCGATAAACAGTTAAAGGAAGTAGGATCATCACTCTTCACTATGCCATTAATCATCCATCCAAAGTGGGTATTTACCAATCCAAGTGAGTCACTTATTGGACACATTTGTACGGTACAAATCTTCCAGTAGCAACCAGATCCAAGAAGAATCTCAATAGGTGCTTCTTCCCCTTTAGGACAAATGGGATCAGCTAAAGTGCATCATTTTTGATTGCAACAGATTTAATAATTCTGGTAATGGATTGGATAGGGATTTTTCCCCTATAACAGTTATAGAAATAATAGGTCCTCCTTGCAGTCCCTGGAGATTAAACTCATATTATGGATCTTGAAGAAGAAACTGGGCTTGCAGTACCAAAGGGACGTACGGACAGATGAACATCTCATAACTTTCTTGCTCCAATGTGGTTGGCAATGCTGATTGAGATAAAAAATAATTGCGAATCATCATTTAGTAAACATCTTGTCTGTATTTTCCTTCAGGTTTCTCCTACCCAAATGGTGGCAGTTCTCAACAATACACATAAAGTTGAATGATATACATTATCGGTGGCTGCTAAAGGAGTCCTGTTGAGACAGAGAGATCTATGATGTTCCTGACCACAATTACTGCAGAATTTACGAGGTTGATTGCAATTCTGCATTACATGTCCTAATTTCAAGCAGATAAGACAGTGACCTTGCTGAATTAAGAAAGCTTGTCTTGCTTCTATACTGGAGACTTGTTGGCTATTGGAAGAAAAACATGTTTTCATTGCAAAAAACAAATGGAAATGGCATCTTATGTGGACTTTTGGGGATATTAGTTTGGATGAATTTTTTGAGACATTGCGCTGTGTTTTAGTAGTTTCTGATGATTTAAATTTGTCATTCTTCTGCCCTATACCAGTGAATAAAATGTCTGTAGTACTATACTTCTTAACCAATTTAGAGAAATTGGACTCTCTAGAAGAACCCTCAGATGTGAACACACACACACATAACTGATAAATGCTTTCTCTTGCTTCAATCTCTTTTTGCATAAAGTCCATCAAATTTGAGATTGTAGGAGAAATAGAATTGTTTTGTTGAATTTGAAATCGAATTGCAACTTTTGATTGTATACTTCCTAGTAATCATGGTACTAATCAGGTCTTCATACTTTTAATATCAACAGCTAAAGCTTGCAACCCTCTTATATGAGCAGAACAAGCAAAATATGTATAAGTCTCTAAACTTGGCTACTGGATCTGAATCCTCCACCTCTGGTGAATTCTGCAACTCCCTGGTATAAGCTTGGATTAGAGTTGTCTTACTTCCAAATTGCTGTTCTAGAGCAGTCCACGCATTTCTATAACTTAAGTGGATTAATGAAAAATTGGCAATAGTGCAAGCAGCTTTGCCTGTTGTATAACTACACAGATAAGCTAATTTCTCAACATCACTAAGATTTACAGTTTGATTGATGGTTGCCAGGAACTCTGATTAGAAAACTGTTGCCATTGTAATAGGGATCCGTCAAAGGCAGTCAGAAGAAGTTTCGAAAGTTTATTGGAAGTTGTAGTGGTTCTCGATAAGCCTGTTGCTGAGGAAAGTCTCGTTACGATTCTTTTTCTTCTTCTTCAATATTGTATAACTTATCCATATACAGTTTTAAAAGTCTTGATTTGGCAAGCATTTCTTCTCATTCTTTCAGGTCTGATTCAGGGTCAAGAGCACACGGCATAAATCTGTTATGTAAAATTGGAATTTTTTGTATTGTTATTTTTTGACAACTCATCAAACCCTTCTTCCTTGTGGTGGTAATGACAGAAGCGGTTTCTTCTGCCATTTTAAATCCTGGTCACGGTACCAGTGTTTTTGCTGGCAGAAGCACAGTGGCCAGAGGGTAGGGAGATGGGGACCTAAGAGATGACCATAGGTCATTTCTTGGCAAGAGGTAAAGATGGGTATGGAGGAGAGACGCTATTAATCTCGAGACAACTCGCCTCCCCTAAGATAGTAAAGAAACATGTATCTAATTACCCAAGTAGCCGTAAACTGGTGGATACTCGGGGTTTCCTTCTTCCAACTCTTACAATCTTTTTCCAATAAAAAAAAGATCAGCGAGTTGAGACTATTGAATTAGTGGCAGGGGAAAGGAAAATTAGTTAACCTTGACCAATCTTGACCACTGTCCTTGATGACTAGTACTCGATTGAAGGAGACTTAAGTCCAAACTTGACTTAGCCCTATTGTCTTTGGAGACTAAGTTCAAGTGTGATTTAGTTCTTTTGCTCTTTAGGTGTTTGAGATTGAATGAGGAGAACTGTCTTCTTTGAGTTTCTGAGTGAAACTGACTTTATTAATTTAAATTTTTTATTACAATAGCTCTGCAGGACACACTAATAATAGTGTGCTGCAGAGTGCAGAATGGCATGTGCCAATAATGGCACATGATAAAAAAAGGCATAAATAACCTAAACTAAACCTAAAAAACAAGTAACCATGACAATAATAACTACAATGTGAGTAAAAACAATGTCAATAAATAATTCTTGTCATAGGCCTAATAGGCTTGGAGTTGGAACAATCTTTATGCACTGTTGTGGTGTTCTACGGAAACAGGCTTTTGTAACAATTTCAAGGGATAGTTTAGGGTAAATCTTACTAAATTCCTTCACTCCTTTTAGGTGAGACCTCACTTTTAGGTGTCGCTGGCTTTTGGATATGAAAATTTGGAATTGAAGAGAATGGAGACTGTCTGTCATGTGTGCTGGGCATCCCTTCTTTTAAAAAAGCAGAATTTTTGCTAGCAGGATTGGCATAAAAACTAGCTCTTGTCAGATGAGCTGAACTTTTCAAATTAGTCTTGCCATCCATCACTTCATTTTCCAAAATGGCTGTTACATCAACCAAATTCGAGATGATCTTCTTCCATATTTGAGTGGTCTATTCTCTTAATTGGCACTCTACTGATGTGATTTCCAAAGCAACCACTAACATGGCTCAATACTCGTCATTTAAGGTATTTGGGTGTAACAATTGAGTTAAAATGTCTATTAATTTAGTTCTGAACTTCTCTTTGTCCACACACTCGTTCATAACTTTGAAATATCAGGTCTCCGATAAATCTCATCATGAGATCTGCTGCCTCATTCACTTGAAAGTCCTTGTATTTGTTGAGTTTACTGACCAGTTTGGGAGCATCCATCACATTCTCAAAAGCCTTCTCTCTTGCATTGAAAATTATTTGATACCTGCTTAATAATGTCAGGTCATGCAGCACTTCCTGTTGCAAAATTTTCAAAATAATCTTTTCTGATATATGTTCTTCTTCAAAAGCAATGGAAGAGTACAATCTAGCTTCCTCAACAGGTGGCAGAGGTAAATGATTAAACATCGAATTTATTTGCGATGTCATTGTTGATGATGGCATAACTTCTTCTAACTGTTCTGATTAGTCTCAATTCAGTTGAAGCATTTACAGTTGGAGAGGATCACTCCTTTTCTTATGGGTCAAGTTCTTTTCTTCTTACAACTTTTCCAATGATTGTAAACATCTCGTTCTTCGTAGTTTATTGGAAAATCCTCTTCTATAGCTAGAGATGGTATCGGCCAAGGTGGGTCATCCTCTAATCTTATTACAGTATCTCTCTCGCCCATTTTCGATCCAACTCTGGCAAATGATCTACAATTATTGCGCCATATTTGTTCCATCTTCAGGAAACAGCTCGAGAGGACAGCAACCTAATTCTACAAGGATTGCTATTCCTATATAGCCACTGAATCGAATGTGGAATCGCTCCTTTATATACTATTCCTGCTGTTGGGGTTTCACCAGGTAATTTGTCCAACAGCTGTCTCTAATCTGTCTTATCTAAAGAAAAATCAAAACAATTAGTCAATGATAGACAGTCAGGTTTTATTAAAATATTTTTCCAAATTATTAAATTCTCTTAATTTTATAAATTCTCTTATTTTTAATCAGCATTTTTTATTTGCTATTAATTTAATATTTTACAACAGGATTAATTACTAATATTTAATCTGTTCGTTTCGTAAATGAGAGAAATTCTCTCTTTTTAACATTAATCCATGTCATTTATTTTTCAACGGACATATCTAATGGTATTTCCATAAACTATAATCTATATAAATTAACACATAACACTTTCGACTGCCTATCTTGAGGAAACAAAGGGTGTTCATAATCTTCTTCCGAGCTAATTTCTTCATAATTATTTGTATCTTCGCTTCACCATTTCAGTCAAATAGTAGTATTTCTACTAACGAATATTAATCTGACTCGTTCCCAACATGAACAATAAGCAGCACAAAAGCAGTGCAATGCATATCAAATATTTGCTTTTAAATCTATTAAATATATTTAGCTTACAATAATTCACCGTAATTCGCAACTCAGATATTGAAACATGTGCATGCTTCAACACTTCCAAAAGGAACGTTTCTACATTGAACTATTAGTTAGGTTCTGAAACACTACGTTATTTTTTCACACAAACGATGACAAAGGGCCTTGACCATTTCTTAGCAATAAAGTTAGTCATCTGTTCTATTTTTAACAAAAACAAACACACAATTAAAATAAAAGAAACAAATGATTAATATGAGTTTTAAAATATGTTATAAAATTCAATGAAAATAAACAAAATAATAAAAAAAATCCTTTTTTCTAGTTTTTCAAGAATAAGGATTAGTTTTTGTTGATCTTCTAAGATTATATCTAGAATTAATTTTTTAAGTTGACTCCATTTTATTATTTCTCTCTTCTTCCCTCTCTTTATGGGTAAACTCTCGAACTAAAATTTCTTCTACCGGGAGAATTTCAACATCCGAGAAATTTATTTAAAACTCATTCTTTTTCTCTATTTGATTATCAACATTGCTTTCTTTATCAATTAACTCATTGTCATTTTCTACATCGTTTTCATTTACTAATAAGGATTTTTTTGCTTCTTTTTCAAAATCAGCACCCAACTGATCCTTTGGTTATAATTCCTGTGGGAATTCAGGCATATAAGCGCAAAGTTCACTTCTGTGAAGGGATTTCTCAATTTTATCATCCTGTAATCTCTTTAATCCATAGAGATTACCTTTGTGGAACTTTCAAAAAACAAGCTGCCACACCTAGATAAGGCGTCTGCCACGTAATTGAATTTCCTCGCTTAATACTCAATCACGAAATTTCCTGCCATCAGCTTCATTTGCCACCTAGCCAGGAATCTGCTAGGTTCTTCTAATTGCATGAGTCATTTCAGCGCCTGGTGATTAGTTTGAACTAAGAATTCACTATATTCCAGGTACCTCCTGAACTTACGTATGGCCCAGATAACTGCCAAACACTCCAACTCTGTAATCGAGTAATTCTTTTCATGGATCTTCAATTTTCTAGTAATGAACATGCATGGGATGAATTGCTACACCCCATGCAGCTCATGCCCTTGTAGGAAGTAAGGCACTAACTCCTATGCCACTAGCATTGGCGTGCAAAACAAACTGTCTATGCAAGTCTGGCAATGGAATAATTTTCGTATTTATTAGCATGTCCTTTATTTTGATAAAGGCTTCTTGTGTTTTTTCAGACCCTGTATATTCTACATCTTTTTGAATTAAATCATAGATGGGGGATGCAATTGTAGTCAGGTTTAGTAACATTCTACAAAAGAAGTTTACCATCCCTATAAAACATTGGATTTTCTTTACATTTAATGGCTGTGAAAATTCCACAATTGTCTTTATTTTTTCAGGTTTATACTTATTTCCTCAGAGTCAATCACAAATCCGAAAAAAAGCCATGCTCATTCTGCAGAATCTAGTCTTGATTAGATGGACATGCAAACTTGATTTCCTCATTTTCTGCAGAATTGTGTCTAAATTCTTCAGCTGATTTTTATACTGGTTCAATACTGTAACTATGTCATTCATATTTGCCCAAGCAAACTTATGCAGGGCATTTTCCAAAACTTTCTCTATTAAATTCTGGAAAGTATGAGGGGCATTGATTAGGCCGAATGGCATTACATTAACCCTCCAAGTACCATAACTCCCGGCCAACGCCAAGTACCATTAATGATGACAACTGTCATTAGAAAAAAGCCA
>JAQFZN010002337.1:0-11686 GCA_034687075.1 Geophilus carpophagus | reverse complement strand
GCGATGTCGTTCAGTCGACAGTATGATGAAGGTCAACTGAATTGGCGGAGCGAGTTGGGGCAAATAAACAGTGTTTGCTCAACTCAATCCTGGTTTTAGTGTGACTTATTTATTATGCTCCGTCCCCCTCGCTTCCCTGTCATGCCCAAACCTGGCAGGATTGCAAGTGACGGTCATAACAAGTTGAGTATAATACATGTCTTGAAAATGATTAAAGTTCACACAAAACTATAATTTTTTTCTCCTCTCTATTATCTGAATTTTTTGTTATCCAGATCACCTTAGTCTCCTTTTAATTCCAATAATCGAGGATCTACTGTACATCATATTTTACAATAATACTTTAACAGCATGTTTAATTCTTACTTCTTCGATCTTAATCTAACTTAATGCTAGCCACTGTGTTCGTTGAAGTAAAAATCAGATTACTGGTAATCTCACTGTTTGAAATAAGGATGCTAACAGATTGGAAAGCAGTCTGAACTCAAATTCAAAACCGATTGCCAGTTAGAGTTAGATTGGATTTATTTTCTGCAGAAATTACAGGTTTAGGGTTGGATTGGATTAGGATAAAATACATGATGTGTCTAGTAGTAACGTCATGTATTTCATCAATTACACTTAGATAGTAATAAATTGCTGCACCAATTAATTACCATCTACAGTAATTACTCTCAACATGCCATATATGCAAACGTACAAAATGAAACATAACTGCTGTTTGTTCTTGCATACACATAAACATTTGAATTCCATTATTTTGTTTTTTCTTTGTGATGGCTACTAGTGTTGCAAAATCAAAATCAACATTATCAAAACAAGTGGTTAAAAATTTAATTGCAGTAAAATCTGACCGCCTTTGTTCTGTTACAAATAAAGCTGATAACACTAATGTATGGAAAAATTTCAAACGAGTAGATATTAATGAAGAGATTTTTTATAGATTTGTTTTGGATTTAATTTGATTTGCTTTTTAAAATTTCTATTCAAAAAGTTTTAATTTGATTTCTTTTTGAATATTTTATTCAAAAAACAATATGAATTAAATTTTTTTCTTCTAGTGATTTGGGGTTATGGATTGGGTTAGTTATTGATCAGGTTACAGTTTAGGACAGGTTTGAATTTTTAAAATTTTTCAGGTTTTGGATCAGGTCGAGTTAAATTTTGACTGTTAACATCCCTAGTTTAAAACCCTATCAGGGCTCAGATTGAACCGTAGCAAACTAGTTTCACCAAAGTGAAATTGTGAAAAGTATTATTCCGATTCGTGAAATAATTAAAAACATTGTTCCAGTTCATAAAAACTTTTTTTGTGATTACTTTTACATTTTTCATTTATATTTTACATTTTTGTACCCAAGATGCCAATTTACTTTTCAGTTGTACTAATTTTTTTGACACACAAAATTTTAATGTGGCATTTCAGTTCGTGAAATTTTCTATTCTTAGCCTTGATACATATAATGCTTTAATCCTTATAATTTTATTATAACTGTAGAAAATCCTTTTTGTAACAGAAATTCCTTCGCACAAACTTTCCATTCACTTTATTATCCCTTTAACGTTACAGCCATATTATCTATCCTACAGGATTTGACTCCTTTCGATTGTAAGTGCACCCCAGCTAATGAAAACAAATGAGAAGTAACTGATAATTAAAACAATCAATCTGATTTAACCATTTAACTTTTTCAATTGTTTCTCTTTTTTTATCTAAAATCAACAAACATTACTTTTTATTAAATAAACATTAATCAAATGTGTGGTTTATACCCATCAGACTCGAATGTAAATAAAAAGCAACCCTTCCTTTACTCAGGTGACAGTCATCTTTTGAGAGGCTCTTTGCAATAGCGAACAAGACGATTGCTGCAACTGGGGTCATTAATCACCCCCTTGGAATTCCAGAGTGAGCCCCATGACAGGCAGGGAATTGAGAATCCCCACACGACCGCTTCTTGGAAAAATACCTATTTTACTTACTTCTCCATTTACTAACTTTTACTGCTTTCTCAATGCTTTTTCCCATCAAAACTAAAAAAAAAATAAGAAAATAAATAAATAATAATAATTGAAAAAATAAATTTTATATATATGTATCTAAGTACATGGTCCATAAGATACCACATTATAAATTTGAACAACAGATGGTGCTGATCAGATTCTTTGTAAGGCAACATTTTCGTGGTTTGGATTTGGAATATGTTTTTATGTAATTATCATTTACGACATTGGTTTTGCAAAGATTTTAATTGGATTTTTAAATTCTAGCATGTTTTTCTTATATTTTGGATTACTTGGCATAATTTTGGATTTTTAACATGTTTTTCTGATATTTTGACATTTTGATATATTTGGAATTCCATGCATGATTTTGATTTTGGTCATTTTTCAGAATGCATAGTGATATTTAAATTGTTGAATGAAAGTTCAGACATTGATATTACAGTCAATAGTGTTCGTACACCACTTGAAAATTGGGATCATTTGTTATCTGTAAAAGATCAAACACTGTTATACTGTATCAAAAATAGATGTGTATAAAACAAAATTGTACACCTTAAAAATTTAATTTTGTTTGATAAAAACTTGGAATTGTTTTTAATTGATTTTGGATTTAATTTTAAAAACAAATTCCATTTGGGATTGTTTTGATTGCGAAAGTGGTCACATTTTTGCAGATCTGTACTTGGTAAATTTACTAGTAATGGTTTAAAGATTTACCCAAATATTATGAAAAGATCAATATCTAGCATGTACATTTTCTGCAAAATTTAGCTGGACAGTCCCCATGTTACAAACATTTATACAACAAATACCTCGTGATACAGAAGTTACAAATACTTTTAAAACAGAGTTTATGTAAGAAGCTTCGATGATGCTGTAATGAAGCTAGACACAAACCATACAATAGTTGTTCATAACCGAGGACTGCCAGTAATTGAAAAAATTAAATGAAACAAAAAAAGTCAATAAAAAAAATTAAAAATGTTTCACGTTATATTTGATGCATCTTTGAGCAATCAATAAATGAAGTGAAGCATAGAGAAAATTGGCCGTCTTGCTCATTAAAACGACGAGCACGAACACTAAGTGAGCGTTTTATTAAAAAGTTCCCCTTGTTCATCGCTTCCATTCATGCACGTTTGCTTGACAGCAAAGCTTCTTCTCTCTTTTCTTGCCTTTAAGTCTTTTCTTTGATCATCTCAGCAACTTTTGTCATGGCCCACTTCACCTAACTTCTAGACATCTGCACATCAAATTCAAAATATTTCTCCGTATTCATCAATGCTCATCTCAATTTATCATGAAAACAAGCTTAGCCTGAGGAAAGACAATGTTGGTATATTTCATCAACAACATTTATAAATCTCAAAAAGTTAATCAAATCTAGTATTGATCCAGTGGGTATCACATTTTCACTGTTGTTCTTCATCTTTGGTATAAACATTACTTATTTTCATTTCATTTGTTTTATTATAAATCTGGCCTCAAAACTGTACACAAAATAAAAATAATAATACAAGTTGTTGTAGTGATTAAAAACAAAATGTCAAAGTCATCCACTTGTTCACTAATGACACCCAAGAATTACAGTTCACATTGTCAATTGTCAATTGAATGCGAACAGATCACGCTTAAATTTTTCTATTTGAACCTGTTTGCACTATGCTTAATTAGTGTATGTTCACATAGCTTTACACTATCAACTATTATCACCTAACATGATACCCAGGGTGATCTTTGAGTTTGCTGCACTTCCCTCACAAATTTTTCTATCTAACTTAATAACAAATTTAAAAAATTTCATTTAAATTAAATTTTAATGTCAACTCAATTTAATGGTTCAATTTCCACACTTTATGCCCTCCAAAAAACTACTGTGGATTGAAACATTAAAAAGATTAGTTGCTAGTATCGAAAAGTGATGAAATAATTTTTGTTCTTTTTCGTTATACTTATTCCATTAACATTTTCAAATTTGGAGTTTATATTAAACGATTTGTAAGCAGTATCGAAATTGATGCACCAAATAATTATTTTTAATTTTCTAAATATTTTTCAGTGTAACTGGATAAAAACAAATAATCAAGGCATAAAGTTAAATTAATGTAATAAATGAAATGAAAGAAAGGAAAACCACTGACACGCAAAGGAGGGCCTTAATCAGTACTTACTTACAAGTGACAATGAGGCTTCTCTCAGGTGAGATTTCACTCCAACCGAGTCGGTTACGGCCACGACAGGAATAGTTGCCATCAGCTGCTCTGGTCACTTGGCCCAAGGGAAGTTCGGCTTCATGAGTGCCATTCAACTGCACTCCGTCCTTGTACCACATTACACGATCTAATCGTGTTGGATTGCCAGCGACTACTGTGCATCGAAGTCGGACATCAGTTTTGCCTTCGACAACAGCGCGAGGAACAACTTCCATTACCACTTCTGGAGGATCTAGAATTAATTGCAATTAAATTATTAGTAATTAGACGTGATAAATAATTAAATATACTTATTTATGTATAAGAATAAGAACACTAATGCAAAATCGAAATATGATGTAATCAGTGACACCATTTTGTTTATCAAATAAGCCACTAGATAGCGAACATAAAAAAAATAAAGCGTCGTTAGAAAAATGGCGCAGAATGTTGACGGTTTGTGGAACTATAACATTACATATTGCTTTTATCTAATTTAATAAAAAAGATTTAAAAAGTAATTTAAATTTTAAAATAAAATAAAAATTCTCCTTTATCATTTATGAAAGCAAATTTAACCTTTCAGAATTGTACGGTGGTCATCTTGACTCGATTTCTGCAGATTAGTGAAGATTCCTACAAATTCCTACAGATCATTGAAAATTTCTACAAATCCTGTTTCCATAAAATCCAGCAGATGTTTAAATTTTAAATAACGTTATAAATTTTACATTAATTTCTAAATTTAATAAAATTCTTGAAATTTCTCCTTTTCTGGAAATCCAAAATCTCAACTGTTTAATAATTCCCCAAATTACAACTGTCTAAAAACCAAAATATAGTTTTAAAGTGGAAGATATAAGATATAAAAAATAAAAAATAAATAAATTAACTTTTTTTACACTTTCTATTAATCCAATTTTACTTCCCAACTTCTTTGAATACGCCGCATCCTTACGAAAATGGAATAAATAATTCTTATAATAAATAAATGCCGACACTTTCAATGCCCCCACCACTTTAAAACCTTTACTCAACACCATCCTTTTCAATTGAACAAATCTTTTATCTAATTGCACAAAGCCATTTTCTTTGATGACACAACAAGGTCCACAATTCATCAATCATTAATACCTCGCATTTTCTCCTTAAACCTAATTGCAATATCATTCAACAGTTAAAGACCACAGAAAAGCATGAAAACAGTCAAGTTGGCAAGTTTGTATGCACCAAAAGATAACAGAATACAATAGATTTGTACAAGAAAACCAAACGCAGCCTTCTCTTTAGTTAAACTCGCACGTCATTAATTTTAAACAAGTCTTGTTAAGGAAGACAGGAGCAGGCAAACTTGCAAGTGAAATCCAATTTCCCAACTTCATTTCATTCCAAGCTCAATAATTTAAGCTATCAGTTGAAGTTTTTAAAGAGTCAAACAAATCAATTTCGTAGCCTAAAATGAAAAAATAATTAAAAAAAAAAATTTAAAAATAAATGAATATAAAGTATAATATGGAAATTCTTATCAGTTTGTTTGTGAAAAGTACAATTTTTAAGCTTTGAATAAAGTACATGATGGTAAAACTAATTGCATGCCAAACAAAATCCCCTACTGTGTTGCTTGAAACAATGAGAAATAGCAACTGTCAAATAAATCATTATGTCCAATGGACCTCCTGTGGGAGTGGAACATTAACCATTACAAAAGAAAGGATAAAATAAAAATTTTAAAAAAATGCAATTTGAAAATTTTCTGCTCATACAAACATCAATAAAGGAAATCCTGAGATTAATTATTAGGGTATTCAGAATCTGTTTTTTTTTTTTAAGTTTTGATTTAGCTATAAAAATATCAAGTAAATTATCCAAGATAAGACAATTATTTTTCAGTCAATTTATAGATTATTGCTGTTATTGATTATAGGTTCTAAGAATATACTAAAGCATTTGACCAGTAATCAAGGGCTCAGTGCTTATTCTTGTTGATGGTTGTACAAGGAGGAGCAGAGTACTGAAATTCAATAGACCTCATGCACCGTTCAGATGGCGATACAATCAGGCGCTATTGTTGGGGCATATGCCAACATGCTAATAAACCAAATCATCCATTAAATTTAATTAATTGTTAAAATGACAATAAAGATTCATTTAACATTTAATTTTAATAAAATAGTTTATTAAGAAAACCATTTTAAAACTAAAAGACTAAAAATAAGAAAAATATTATTGGAATCAGGACAATCATGGTATAAAGCAAAATGAAAACAAACATCAAACTACTGTAAATATTTTATATTCCCCAGATTAAGCTAAATAACTCAAATTACAAAATCAGTATAAATGTAAGTTAACACAATAATGTAATAGACTGCTCATGCAAAGCTGCTGTAGAACAGGGGCCTGTTATGACTGTCAGGGGCCCAAGGCAAAATATAATTTTAAACTATAAAAACATTAAATTGTATGCGTAGCTAACCATGAGAAGTAAAAAAAAGGTTCTCTTGCGAAAATAGGGGTTCCTCTCAAATTGGAGCCCTAGGCAATTGCCTAATTTGCCTATTGTATAATGTGCCACTGTGTAGAAAGTAAATGTAAACATGCAGCTGCAGTAATCTATTTTATTTATGTTGACAAGGATTATTTACCAAAAGCAAGCTTAATTAAAAATACTTTAATTAAAAATACTTGTAAAGCCATTATAAAGCAAAGCAAATGTTTTGAATGGCATGATGCTAGGCAAGTTAAAATTTCAGCTAGTTAAATGCTACAGTGCAGTACATAAGGTAAAAACTTGTAATGGAGCATTGGAGAATGTTGAAGAGCCCAAGAAAGCTCAAAACCTAGAGGCCATCTCATGGATTAATATGGCACTGCTGTGACTGCCTTTAAAAATACCTGGCATGTTTGAAGCATGTTAGATAGCAAGAAGGACAGGCACGAATAAATTGGACACAAGTAATAAATTTAACAAAGTACTAAACATTTATTCTTTGAGATGGATCCTCCAGTGGATACACTAATCCTCATTACTCGTACTGCTGACTGAGTCAGCACCATCCAAATCCTCAATCCATAACCATGCTATTTTACTAGCATGGGTATGAAGAGGTAAAACAAGTTCCATGGCATAAAGCAATGGAAACTACAATTCAGGTACCATTGAGTGGTTTCTCAGGAAGACCTGAAGAAAGACACATTATTGGCAAACAAGTCAGTAAGGAGAAACTTCTCATCTCTTCTCTACAAGACATGTTTCCATCTATCTTAACTGTAGACGCGAGATGTGCATGTGGCCACGATTTGTAACAGACTGACTACTGTCTCAGTGTAAGGCAAGTGATGTCGTCGGAAGGCAGAATCCCCTGATTAGTTGTTAGTAAATATCCAGTGCCAACCTTAACAAGTCTGGCATCCTGGGCGAAATTTTTTAACCATCCCCCATAAAAAAAACACAGGTTGGGCCAACCACAGGGGTGTCCAACCTGGTTGTCTGCCGCCCCTCTTGGCCTCGTGCCCTGGGCGGTCGCTCGACTGTGCCCCCCCTAAGCCAGTACTGTACATATCCTATGTCTCATGCTTATTTGGAATCAGTTAACAGTCACTTATAATTCCCATGCACATGCACAGTAGAGGCAAAACTACAACTAAAACAAGAAGTTGCCATCTTGATTGTTGCGATCGTGAATGGTGGCATATGTGCAAAACACTAAAGCCTTCTAAAGTGACTTCTAAAAGGCAGAAAAGTCACGCAACCACTGTATTTTAGAAAAGTCACTTCTAGCAAGTGACTTATAAAAGTCAAGACGTTTAAAACTTCACTTCCGACTGACAAAAATTACGAAAGACAGAAAAGTCACTTTTTGTTTTAAGATTGAATGACATCTATTATTTCACTTAGTTTATTACTCCAGATTACCCATTTTTATTAGGAAAGCTAAAAAAACTCAATTTTAGATGATTTCTTATAAGTATTACTGAAACAATAATTTTCTTCAAATTAAATATATAAATTTGTAAAAATCAAAATCAACAACACTAGGTAAGTCAATTTGGTACCTGACTAAGCATTGCTTGAAGCAGAAAAATGCTAATGGCAGAAACTCAGAAACATTTGCAATTTCTGTGTATGATGTAAATAGTGGAAAGGTTTGTGATTGGCTGCATTACTTGTAATTTTAGTGTGGTTTCCCTTATTGTTATTAGTTATAAATCTATTTAAAACTATAACTGTAATTCTAAGGTAAAAGGGCTTGTTACAAACTCTTTAATATCTCTTTAAAGATTCAGTCTGTACAGAAAGTGCACATTAATCACTTAACTCAATGATGATTACAATAGCCCCAATGCCAATCAACTACTGTCAAGAATGCTTCGTTGCATAGCAGACATTCCAAATGAAATGTTGAAGAGAATTCTCTGATTACTGATGTTTGTGTAGGATAGTCAACTGACACAACTATAGACAATTATTGTAACCATAGAAACAAATTAAAGTGCTTCTACTTACTATTTAATGTGTGTACATTGTCATACATATACAGTAAAAGGTGTGCTAACACCCTGATGACTACATTGTATGTGCATGATGATTAGGGAAAGAATTTTTGGTACAATCCCGATTGGATTAATGTGCTCTAATTTTCAGGAAAATCAATTTTCTAAACATATTTCTTCATTTAGAGCATTTTAGGCCATATAAAAAATTTTAGATTTTCCTTTTTTGACATGTTAGACCCGAATTTTCCTGTATTGTATGTTTTGATTGGTCAAAAGTTTAGAATTCATGATTAAGAACTCCATATAAACTTATACAGTTAGTAAAAAAGATTTATAATCAAAATAAGAATTAAAATGTTAAAAGATAAATCTAAAAGAACTGAAGAAATAAAATTAAAATCCATAAATAAAATTGCTTATTTTGTACTATATGCAAACAAATTTTAAATTTGGAAAACTGTAAACATAGATTAATGTAAAGACTAGTAATTCTTAGGGATAATAGACATAGATGACCCCCAAATTCAAAATCAAAATATGCTGTAATTTATAAAAATTAAAAAAAAAATTTTACTGAATATATTAATAAACTTAATTTTATGTAAAAAAAATTTTTTTTTTCAAAAATTAAATTTTTTAAGGTTCGAATATCCCAAAAATGGCCTTTTTTAATGCCCGAATGTCCCAAAAATGGCCTTTTAAACTCCCAAATGTGCTCCCGAAAATGGGAATTTGTGGTAACAATTATTTAAGTCACATACTACAAATTAAAACTTTAATAAACGAATATAATTCTTACGATTAATCTCATTTAAACGGATTAAATATTAATCTAGAAAAAAAAAACCAAAAGCACTCATTTATTGGCTCTTTAATCAGCAATATTGCTAGAGGCCAATGCAACCAGATAGGTGGTAGATATTGCACACTATTCATCATTGTGTCACATTTGCTTTGCTGCAGCAGCTAAATAAACACGATCCACCATTTGTCAGATTTCAATTTGATATGATACCTCTCTAAACAATAACTGAATTAGCACTGAAAAAATTATTCATAACCATAATTTTTTTTAAATAATTTTTAATATGGTCAACAAATGATTTACTAGCATTTCTTTCGCAAAGCAGCTTTCAATATTCGAATGCATAGAATGATAAAAAAATGAATAAATAGATTTTCTTTATATTGCATGCCTTTTTTCCCATGCAACTGAGTGGAAAAACCGATATTGTGCAGCACACAGGAATGAAAAAATCATCATCCAAAAATTTCAATCAAAGAAATCCTTGGATTGATTACAAGATTTTAGACTACAAATCAGTTAAAATCTTTCTTAGAGGGTTTAGATTTAAAAATAAAACAACTCGGTGTAGAATATATTCATAACTGGAAGAATATTTTCAATTATGCAAATTTGCTGTAAATAGCAAAAACATCTGATATATAAGAACCTAATTCATAAGTAGTACTTTACTTCCAATACCAGTAAAATGATTATCAAAGACAATACACAACAAGTGAAAAACAGCAATATTTAACCAACTGATCACATGATCATGATTTTATAAAATATTCATGACACAAAATCATTCATGAATAATTCATAATGATAAAACCAAAATATTGCATATCAAAGTAATTTTTATTTCTAAATATTAACAAATAGTTTTTTTCTATTAATAAAGTTATGTTAAAATTTTAATCAGCCATTTGCAATTGAAAATTTTTTATTTTTATTTTGTCAATTTTTATCATCATGTAACAAAAATGTAAGAAAATTAATTTTTCATCTTAAAAACCAAGTACCAAGACTTAAAGCTGAATATTTTATTACACAAGAGCTGAATCTACTTTATTGTCTCATAAATTACCCATTAAAAAAATTTCCCCAACCAACAATCTACTTATTACTTCAACTTAATTAGTCACGGATCATGGATAATGAAAAATGTGAAGAGATTATACAGTATTAAAAAGAAAAAAAGTTTTTAAAGTGTGTGAAGAATGCCTGGTCATAGTAAATTGAGTCAACTATGGACAAGCTGGTAATTGCATGCATAGAGTGACAAACACTTTATTGGACTTTAGAAAAGCTCTCTTCATCTGTCCAGCCAAGTTCAACAAAGTCAATATGTCCAACATAAATTATGACCTCATCAGCTAAATAAACTTCCTTCAGTTTAATGAAAACACCAATAAGATTTTACCAGACACATTCTTAGTAAATGTAATCAATCTAAAATGCTTTTCTTTTAAATTCCAACTGAGAGTTTAAAAAATAATCAAACAAGCTTTATTTATTTAAGCTTTTCATTATTTAATTCTAGTTTGGTTTGAGACCTTTGATCAGATTGGATGGTAGTATGAGATTAAAAAGAGAAAGAAGAGCAATGATTAGTGCGAGGAATAATGACATGCCCCTTGACAATTTATAGGCGAGGGAATTTGATGGCTCTCACAGGAATGTTATTCAGTGTTCCATCACACTCAGTCTACCGTGTTATTACATCGTGACATCCAAGAGGTCTTCATTAAGAAAAAAAAATCGAAATCGGAGTGCAATTTTCCGCCGTTTATACCATCATCACACGCACAATCGTGTCGTATGTTAGAGCAAAGCATAACTTTGGATGACACAAAAAAGTGGTGTTAAGAAAATACGAGTAAAATTTGTTGGCCAAGAGCTGCTAATGTAGATCGTTGAATGTAGTAGGGAGCTCTGCAGCTGTGAATAACTTGCACAGCCCATGCTTTAATTTTCCAAAATTAAATATTGCTGACTTGAGTTTGTGCGGGTCCTATGAGTGTGCGTTGCCAACCCACATACTAAGAGTAGTAATTTGGGTAACACTCATATAACCCCCGCAAAACAATCTTATATGACTCATATAAAATCGATCATATAAGCAGTAGGCGCATTCAATATCTTGGCTTACATGGCTTTGCTGTCCCAGATTGGCTTTCGTGGCTTTCCAGGACAGGAAGTA
>JAQFZN010002336.1:0-11688 GCA_034687075.1 Geophilus carpophagus | reverse complement strand
TTCAAACCATATAAGTGTTGTTCATCTGAGAAAGCTATATTTGTTTTTTTGACTATGAAATGTGAATGTATGAAATTATTTTGTGAATTTTTAAACTTTTGAAATTGAGTTGTAGGCCAAATTTTTAAGAAAAATAAGTTCGTCTTATACGCGGGTATTTACGATACATGTATTATTTTACATCATTTGTGAAGCTGTTCCTGTCATTTTTTTTAGCAAAAGCAAGCAATTATAGACATTAAAAAACCATATAGGCACTAACCCCCAAAATAATCAAAAATAGACACTAAAAAATATTCTAAATTTCATAAAACATATTAACTCAATGAAAGCCTACAGTTATTGCCTCAGGGAAAAAAACAGGCAAAAAGTGCTTATCTATCCCTAGCAGAACACTAAGCCTTCATGATTGGCTAAAGCCTTTTAAAGTGACTCCTAAATGAAGAAAAATCACAACCTGTGTCTTTTGGAAAAGTCACTTTCAGCCAATGACTTTTAAAAGTCATGGTGTTTTAAGCATCATATCCTGCTGAGAAAAGTAACAAAAGACAGAAAAGTGACTTTTAGTTTTGGATTGAACCCACCTAATGACTATCAAACAGACAGTTTGCAGGTTTTGCTAGTATTTTTAAAAATATAAGAAGCTTCTTACAGTACAACCATGTAAATTTGTGACTAGCTTTAAGTACAAATGTATAAATTACAGTTTGCAGCAGGCACTTTTCAGTTATAGTTTTGATCTATTTAGAGATATAAATAGTGTAATGGATAATAGTAAAAGTTTTCCTATAATTATAAAAGTCATGTTGTACCATAAATATCACATGATCACACACATGACCATCAAAACAAGTGGGTTAAAACAAAAAATTGCAAATGGCATAATGTCACAATTTTATGTGTGACGTTAATAGTAGACAAGTTTGTGATTGGCTGTGCTATTTGTAATTTTAGCATGCCTGCACTTAGATTTAAAAAAAAAAAATAAAATTTAAAAATTAAATTACTTCCAAAAATATTCTTAGAAAATAGTGATAAACTAATTTATGTTAATCTGAATTAAATCATTTAACCACACAACTTAATTATTCAGAACCATTTTAAAATTCTATTTTGCAGAAAAGTTTAAAAATTCAACAAAGAGAATGTATACATGATTAAATCATTTACAGTATTAGATTAAACAAAGTTATTTGTACTTGTATAAACTTAGACATTTAATAGATAACTATTCAATTCTTTTTTTTGCTCTTACCATTATTGAGCGGATTTTCATGTAATTTGCGAGTGGTGTCTACGATGAACATGACATTGATGACAACAGTGACAAGAAGAACAACCACAAGAAGCCCCTAAAAAAATAAAAAAATAGTATGAAAAAAAATGCAATTGAACTTGTCAAGCAGAAACGAGCAGGAATTCAATTTAACACAAGAGTGCTTGTTTTTATTTGTAATTTAATGCCTTGATTGTTACTTTCGAAGAATACTGTAACTAAATAAAAAAATATGTCGAGAAAAAAATATATCTTAGCAGCTTTTAAAATCAAACTTTACTACATAATATAATAAAAAAAGATTCTTCTTACCAAAATAAAAGATGGGAATCCTTTATTTAGCTAACTTGAAGTTGTTTGGATTTATTGATGCATACCTCAACAGCTCAAAATGTTAAATTTTCAATAAAGCTTTGTTACATTCATTTGCAAAACATATCCAAGAAATATATGTTAATAAAATTAATTATGGCTTTTTTTCCATGTTTTTTCTCCATCTCCTACTTGAGATATCTTTCATCTCCTACTTGAGATATCTTTCATCTCCTACTTGAGATATGTTTTAAGACCTTTTCAGACTCTTCCATGAGTCCATCATCAGAAACTTATGTATTTTTGCTTTTAGCTACCTCCTATATATAGGATTCACAATGAAAACGTGATTAAAACGTTTCTATCTGCCCTAAGAATGATTCACTATGTGCACTACCCTTACCACTTAAGTCCAGCCAAGACTATTAAGTTTGTTTTTTAATTTTTTATACATAGCTACCTCCTATATATAGGAGCAGTTTACATAAGTTTACATGTTTCTGATGATGGACTCATGGAAGAGTCCGAAAAGGCCTTAAAACATATCTCAAGTAGGAGATGAAGAAAAAACATGGAAAAAAAAGCCATAATTAATTTTATTAACATATCCAAGAAAAATTTGCAACTTTTGTGTAATTCTTTTGTTTTAGGCTTTGCACTACAACAGAAGAACAAGTAGCAAGGCAACAATGTTATTTTCATGACAATACCCAACAAAGTCACTCAGCAGAGACTATGTATGGCCTAAATATTTAACCTTAGATTTAGTAAAAGTACTATCAGCATTTGAACTAGTAATTTTTCAAGAGATACTTCAAAGAAAATTTTATAATAAACAAGTTTTCTGAAATCTTTTTCAAATAGTATATAAGAAAGTAATTCAAATTAGATTAAACCCAATGAATAATTTTCAAAGCTGCTTCTGTAATAATGTACAGTAACAACAAGTTCAAAGGTGGGCATGCAAATACCAGTGGGAATAGGCGATTGCTCACATTTCTCTTGTTAAACCATGTGCGCATGGTGAATTTGACATATTTGTTATAAAGGTCACCACTTAGCCCAACTTCATTTCTCTTGCAACTAAGTTCCAAATACTTCAACATTAAACAACCTTCAATGAAGTTTTCATTTGAAGATTTTTAAATCAATGTTTATTAATATTAATCAAAAAAGGTAACAAAATTAGTTGTAGAATAGTTATATACTGAAATTGTATACAGTAATCCTGCATTCACACAATGCAATTGAATCTCCATTATGAGGATTTTCGTTTACAGTAGACTCTGATTATCAGAAAATCGATACACATGGATAATCGGCAGGTCGATATTGTCATTTAGCCACATGATTGGCAGATGACATAATTTTAATAATAGTAAATGTCGTTTTTTTAAATAAATACTTCATCAAGCTAACTGAATAAAGTAGTTAGATACCGTTACAATGATGTTTAAGTGAAAATCATGCACAAATAATCCTCAAAAAAGATAAGTTGCACACCGATAATCAAGTCTACTGTATTTTGGATTGTGCAAATTACAGATAGCCCTCAGTTACAACAGTCCCATTTACTCTTCATGCCTGTGTGCTGAGATTCACTAGTCTGACTAGGATTTCTGGTCTGACTGGAGAAGTATATCATATCAACTAGACTGGTTGGTGTGCCAGTGATACATAACATTTACCAAGCAGGCTACAGTCTGTAACAAAAATATAGAAACACATAATTTTTTGAGTTATTTTTAATTTAATCAACAATTAAATATTTCTACATATCATACATGTATTTTAATAGTATTTTAAACATTTTCACAAAATATTATAAATATATCATCAAAAGAACTAAAGTTTTTATAAAATTCTTGTTTTTTGCCTGTAACATAAATATAAACTCACCCTATTAATATTGTTTCAAATGTATTTTTCTTTCATTAAAGTTAGTTTGGAGAAATATTACCCAGAATAAAAATGCTAGTTTTGTTAAAATGAAGGCAAAACCTAAACTGATGATGCAGCACAAATTAGCAAGGCTAGCTTGGCAAAGGACAAAATGTCATTGACTGAAGAATGGCAAAGTGTTATCTTTTCTGATGAGAAAAAGTGGAATTTGGATGGCCCAGATGGATTTTCATATTATTGGTATGACTTGAGAAAAGAAGAGAAAGTGACAATGAATAAGCAGCATAGGAGAGAGTCTGTGATGATTTGGGATGGGTTTAATTGGGGTGGTAAAACTGATATTGTTTTTATTGAGGGCAATATGAATTCAGAAAAAATATCAGAACATATTGTACAATAATTTAATAGCTTTTGGGCTAAAAATTGGTGGAAATAATTGGTTATTCCAGCAGGATAATACCTCTATTAATGCATCAAAATCCACCAAAATGTGGTTTCAAGATGTCCTGACATGAACCCCATAGAAAACTTGTGAGACATCTTAAGTCAGATTGTTTATGCTAAAATAAGAAATATCACACTGTAATTAAACTAAAATGTGCCATAACTGATGCCTGGGAGTCATTAAGATCAGAACAATTGCAAAAACTTGTCAATTCAATGCCTAACAGAGTGTTTGATCTTATCTTATCAAATGGTGGAGCTACTAAATACTGACATTATTGTGCAACCAAATTTTGATATCATTACATAGGTGTGTTTATATTTGTTACAGGTAAAAATACAGTATTTTATAATTATTTTAATTTTTTTGATAATAAATTTATAATATTTTGTGAAAATGTTTAAAATACTATTGTAATACATGTGAGATATGCAGAAATATTTAGTTGTTGATTGAATTAAAAATAACTCAAAAAATCATGTGTTTCTATACTTTTGTTACAGACTGTATAATGTATATATATACACAAATTAGTTAAGTAAAAATACCATGTCTGGTTAAAGAAGTGCAGAAAAGTTATTTGAACATGGTGCTAAAAAAGCATAGAGATCTATCATCCTCGAAAACATAATATTATTATACCTTATGTGTCTACTTTTGACAACATGGAACCTAGCTGTACACCAGTTCTTCCAGAAACAGAACTGCAGTGTATACCGAGAACTACCTGTATATGAATTTGTTGTGTAACACCTGACAAAGTCATCTAGTGATAATGCATATTAAATATATAAAATAGTAGTGCCTCTTGTCTCCACCATAATAATGTAGCTCACTACCAAAAATTACCCTTAGCAGTAGCACTTTACTACTATGACTATCACTACCATCAATAACAATTTTTCATCCTGAATCCTGTTGCCCATGACTCGTCACATTGTGGCAAGTCATGATGATTTAAAGCTAGGGACCATGGCTTAATGCCACAAAACCTGTATCAATCAAGTGCCTAATAAATAGTCATCGGGAAGACCCGAATGACCAAGCTGATTAGGCTGCAAAGCCAGCTTGGAGGGACACATCTCTCTCAAGGCTGCTCAAGTCTCTATCTGAGGAGCTCCTCTGTGTTCTGTGCTCAACTCAAAACTGGCTGAGCCTCAGCTGTGTGGCTCACAGGGTCACGTGATCGGGAAGCGGGGCCTCCTGATGTATCCTAAGTGGTGGGTCCTAGGTCCCATGATGGCCTCAGGACGTGTGTGTCCAAAAGGCTGTCACAAACACAGTGGCTAGCATCTTGTTGTCAAGATACAGAATATTTCCGAATGCATGCTGTAGATTCCTGAGACAAAATTGTGAAAATATAAAGTATCAATTTCACTTTTTAATCTTTTATAATAAAATTACCTAATATCGTTATTACTGTAAAAAGTACTGGCAGCCCTGCTACCAGTACTTTTTCCATTATTTCACAAAGAAACTTTTTACAATGTACTAAAAGTTTTGAATCATATGGATTACAGAATAAAATGATATAAAATCAATTATAATATCCTTTCTAACATGTAATTTTTTCATAAAATATTTACTAAACTTGTTGAAAACAAAACTAATCATCACAATCGCATAATTACTGTGTGTTTAGAAGTGAATCCAAGCATTTCTCCAGAAGTTACAGTCATACCAGCATCAAAAGTGGTGGGTGACTGCTAACTTCAGTTCCACATGATGAAAATCATTTTAAATGTACAGATTGCTGAGATTAAGTGTAAAGAGCAGATGTTTTCTGGAGCTGAGTCAATTATTTTAGATTATTTGAATTTTTACATGTGCTACATGTTATTTTTAAATGATTTAGGCTTAACTCACATGTGTTGACTTCTATTACTTCAAAATTTAAGGCCTTTTCATTCTTCTCCCTAAGATCATCACCAGAAAAATTATTTTGTATTTTTAACTTTTTAACTTTTACAACTAGGGCCTGCAATACTTGGATCCTGGACCAATTTCATTATTGTTCTGGTCTAAATGAGGCAGGTACCCGTTACCATTTAAGGTTTCTCTTTTTGTATGCGCAAGTTCCCTCTGGCTCAGTTGAATACCAGTATTTCAGTATTATTAAAAACAGAAAATAAATTTAAAAATAGAAATAAAATATTAAGTCTCATTATACAGTATAAGCATTATAAATCAGTAAACTTAATGAATCAATAAAGCAAAAAGGGTGCCTAATAATAGCAAATATCCATAAAATAGAATACTAGTTTCTAAACTAACCAAAATTTAAAAATAAATCTTGTTCATGTTTACAAGCAGTACGTTTACATTCACAGAATATTCCTTGAATATTCTTGATCCACAAAAAATTCCTCAAATGTAAACCAAAAAAACCTCAGAAATTTATTAAAAAGTAAAAAAGAATATTCTTAAATTGATAATATATTTTGTGAGGGATAGAATGCTCAACTAGGTTGTCCAAAGCCTCTAGTTCAGTACATGTGGAATCTTATTAAACTAAAATAATAAAGAGAAAGCCAAAAATCAAGTAAGTGTTGAAATATAATTTACAAAATAATGAGAATTCCATTGTTAATGTTCAAAATAATAAGCTTAGTTGTAATGAATAAATTTAGATATTTTTTGTCTACTCACATTTTCAACAATCATTCAAATAAAACAATTTTGCAACAATGTTTTCTAAGATAACTTTTTGCCCTCTACAACTTTCTCATGGAAAGTTTTGCTCTATTTCTAAAGCAGAAAAGTTAGAGCTGCAATAAACTGTCCAGTGAACAAAAGTCATTTTTACGACTTCCATTAAATTCTTCACTCTCTTATTCATATTGCCTTGTTTAAACAAATTTTTAATAACTTTGATTGTTTGCAAATTATTTAACTGGAATAATTATAAATGAACACACTGCATATATATTTATTATATATATATTTATATATTTAATTTAACATTATTTTTAAATTTTGAAGTAAAAATAATATTCAATTATTTGCACTTTTTAGAGGGATTTGATTATTTTGTCCTACTAACAATATGTCCTATAGACAAAACGTACCAACTTATTTGGAGAGTACCAATATTGTGACATCATATTTGTAATAACTTTTTTAACCTGCAATTATTATGGGTGAAAATTAGATAATTGTACAAGTTTAGATAATTGTTCTTAAACATCATTTCATAGCTTTTACTAATCAAACATGCTGTCAGGATAATTTGGGACTAATGGGACTAATGATTTGTCAAGACTAACATGTCAAATAGGAAAATTCCCATATTATGTGAATAGCTTAAAATATGTAAAATGATAAAATTTCCCTAGTTATCACCCTAACATCCCATCCACAGTGCATAACCTAGAAAATATTTGAGCTAACTTAGCTTAAGTTGGGCTAGCCTAGCTTAAATGTTGGACTAGATTGTTTGCACTGAGAGAAAGTTTTAATCTTATCAACAGACACAAATAACTAATGATATTGTATTCCATTAAACACTCCTAGTGATTGCCATTTTAAAAAATATTCCTTTGAAGAAAAAGAAATACATTGCTTATAATATTAGAAATTAAAATTAAAATTCAACTGAAATGTAACAAAAATTACTTTTTGTAATAAGTAAATGAAAGTAGTTAATATTTTAGAAAAGTAACTAATTTCTAAAAGTAATGCTACAGTATTGCTGAGTTCTGCCTGCTTTAATTCAAGAGTGCCCTCAAATTGAAGTAATGCAATATTACCAGCTGTCTACTCAGAAAATCAATTTAAATTTAATAAAGCCTTCATAAAACAGAAATATCATCACATAACTCACTGTTACTGATACATTTTAAAACCTGTCTACATACTGTATCATACATTCTTCTGAAACAATCCCTTAAATATCCTACTCAATTTCTTTATTTAGCATTCAAATTTCCTATTTCATATTCATTCAACCGACCGGTAACCGGAAAATTCGAAGTCATTTATTTAATCTATTTTGTAACTCAGTTCGTCCTAATTTAATGTTTAGATAATGCTTTCGACACCTGAAAAAAAAGTTACCAGACCCATGGGCATAAGAAATTCACTAGATTACATAACTGTATTGCCATATATTTAACTAGAACATAATTTAATAAAAATTATACGCATTGGCACTTGATAAAACTACCATTGATTAGAAAACCAAATGCTTTAATTGAGTGTAATAACACTTCTTGTTTTAATAATTCAAGTCAAATCAAATCCCGAAACTTAAAAATCGAAGCTCTAAAATATGCAACGTTTAAATGCAAAGCTCATTCTCCCATGTGAAAAACATCCAATTTAAACAGCATCTCGCGAGAATTGAATTATTTATTCGTTGAGGAAACCCACCTGTTCCCGCTTTTAGTAAAAATGGACCCATTTAAAAATACAACATCCATTTGAAAGCACTTTGACAACATTTCGTCCGCAGATTCTTCCTCTAACTCGTTCAAAATTCATTAATCCTTTTATCATCTTTGCCTTTCATTTTGTATTTGAGAATGATAATGTAACGCTACAGTGTAAAAATTAGATACACAAAACTAAAAGGTAGTAAAAAAAAAGTAATAAACAAATATTACATTTTATTGAATTTTATGGTGGACCCTAGTGAGCTAAAGAACATAAATTGATAAATATTCCATCATAATCTTATCTATAATTAAGCTTAGTTACTAGGTTTATAGCTATTGTAGATAAGTAAATTTTGTCAATTGCCCAAACATTTTAGAACCAAAACAACAAAATATTGGCATGCATACATACAGCAATAACAAGCATGATAACTAATGTTGCAGTTTTTTTATTTAAGGATTTGGCTTAATTCACATGTGCGACTCCTATTACTTCAAAGTTTAAGCCCTTTTCAATCTTCTCTCTAAGATCATCAGAACTGTAGTTTTAACTATCCGCTGTGTCACTATGTACAGGTTATTGATCAAAATAATGTTCTGGTAACATCCAGTAATATTTTTATGACGTTTAAGTGTCGGAATCATTGTCCTTGTGTTTTTCTGCATTTTTTGATATCCTACACTTTAGTTTTCTGAGTTTTTGTTGTTCTTTCTATTGGTTTGTTACTCTACTTCTTCTTATTATTATTTTATCACACTGTTTTTCTGGTTCTTCTATTTGTTCTAGTTGTTCTTTTACCCCCTTGTTTATATCTAAACCGTTTCCATTTAAATATATAATGTTGTAGTGTTTTCTAAACCATCACGTTTTAACATACAAGATAATAGCTACTACTAATATAAATAAAAAATTAGTAATTTTAATAAAAAAAACTATTTACAAAAATAGTAAAATAGAAAGTACCCACATTTTCGCTTTCTTTTTGGGTGGGTGTCAGCGATGCGAAAAGTTGCAAACTTTCACAAGTTAATGCCTAGGGAGCGATGAAAAAAAGCAAAGTGGTTCTTAAAAGCTTCATAGCACTTAAAAGGCATCATTTTCATAGCTCAAAACTTCCTTTCTTCTATTCACAATTCACATAGGAATGGAAAGTGAAACGTGAAATTCAAAACCCGCAACCAAACAACTTTTACTAGTTCATTTATATGCGAAGCATAAAAAGCTGTTTTAACTGTTTTTAACGATATTGGCTTTTAAAAATGATTTCACGCTACTTTAAGATAGCGTTAAAATGAATCTGATTGGTTCTTTCAAATAATTCAATCCAATAAAAGAAATTAAACCATGGTCGTTAACTGGTTTTATTGCTGAATGGAGATTCTCTATTATTTTATATTTACATAAAAAATTTTTTTTAATCAACTAGTTTTTGAATTTTTTAGTTGCAAGATTCGAGTGCTAAACCTTTTTGTGCTCTGAGGTCAGACTACACCATTTTTCAGTGAATTTTTTAAATGCAAAGTAGAAACATAAGCATAATAGGATGCACTGACAATGTAAGAAATAAACACACGAGAATGTTATTTCTAATGAGCTCTTTAATTATCTAAGTGGTATTAAAACTGAGAACGCATCTGAATACTTTATATTCTAAAATTTATGCAAAATCTTTAATATAATTTAATGCTGTTAACAAAATTTAACCCCAAGTTTGGGAAAACACATGTAAACATCTACATCTTGAAATGGGAAATTTAAAATTACATTGAAGCATATTAATTTGTGTAATTTTAATTTTAAAAAAAAATCAATTTTAGTTTTGACCAAGAGATAGCTCTATTGCTAACAGTTACAACTACATTTCAAAGATATATAAACTGGCATTTTCAAGTTTTAATGCAAAAATCTGTCATAATTTATTTATTAATTTTATAAATAGTTTTATTTTTTGTTAATTTAATCATTTTTGGCTTATTTTAAACTATAGAGATCTTATGATAAAGTTTTCTATTTTATCAAGTTTAAAATCTTGTATTTTAATGTTTTTCTAATACAAATAATATTTTGAATAAAAAGGCCCCATGCTTCTGATGTTGGCCCCTGGCCCCTGACCCCTTTCAAAGGTTACTGCCTGTAGTAATTTTACATGTGAAAGTATGATAATCTTTAAATGTATTTATTCAATTACTGTAATTTTATAAATCACACAATAAAAGATTAAGATGTTACATTAACGACAATGATTGGATAAACTGAACAATTCTTCTCTAATCCAAGGTTCAATCCAATTTCCAACACTTGCAATTCTTGTCCTAATCAAGCTTTTGTTCCTTTGCTTAAAAGGGTATAGTCTACTCCCCTTTTAATCAAAATCATCATCATTGAAAGTTGAAAGCACTTGTTTTGATTGTTAATATATTACACTTGCTTTTTGTTATAGTTTAATTTATATATTTTGGCTCTTCTATCATGTTAACTTTCTTCCTTTACTTCACCATAATTAGTTTGAAGGCATTTTTGGTTCCCTGTCTTGAGACAACACTCAGAAATTATAGAGATCACAAAAGGTAACATCCTTTTGATATTCTAGAAAGAGATTTAACATTCTAGAGAAGTCAAAATATGCCAGTTAAACTTGAATATGTTTTATTCATTTATTGAACATTTAATTAACTCAAACTAAGTCAAATTTTCAGTTTAAGAAGGCTTTAAAATAAAACCTTGAGTGTATCTGATTACACAATGTGATGTTTCATACCCTAAAATATTAAATTTGTATTATATTCCAGGATCAACCGAAGAGAAATTTGGTAAATGGGGTGCAGGTGTTCTGTTAATGCTGTATGCCCTGACATCAAAATTTAAATTTGAAACAATAAGATTGAATTATAAATTAAATAACAAATAGAATCAAAATTTATATATAAAAATTTTAAGACTTCATTTAAGTTTTAATAAATTGTTTTTTGAAAAGTTAGAAGATCAGGATTGTGAAGTTCAGTATATCCAAAGTCAGTATTTTTATTGGTCATTACTATTTCCATTACACTGATTTGAACTGGTTAAACTATGGTTTGTAAGATATAAGCCAAACCAACCAATCAAAAACTAAACACCAGACCACATCACATAGATTGAACTGGTTTTAAACAAGACTTTGAACAGGTTTATTTACACTTATATTTTTTGTTAGCATGTTAAGATGAAATTTGTATACCTTTTAATATCACAAGTAGCAGCTAAATTTCATTAGTCGTTTCAAAATTATTTTGCAAAACATTTAATAAAATTGATGTCTTTATCTATATATATAAAAATGAATGTATGTTTGTTTGTCTGTTCCTTATGATCTCCTAAACCATTCACCCAATCGTAA
>JAQFZN010002335.1:0-11703 GCA_034687075.1 Geophilus carpophagus | reverse complement strand
TTATTTGGTTTGAAATGATGATAAAATTATGTAAATGTATTGCTCGGTTAGGAGGAGTGTAAGGTTTTAGTGATAACTGCACAATAAGGATATGATGTCATATCCTCCCCCTATGTATATAAAGGCTTAAATAAAGTTTGGTTTTTTGTTTTAGGTCACAATAATTTCTAATTGGCATTAAGATTTGTGAAATTTTCCATCCCTGGAATAGTATCCCTGTTGAATTGCCTAGTACAGTGTTTCCCAACCTTTTGTGTGCAATGCCCCATCAAAGCTCTTTCTAAAATTCTTATGCCCCTATGTAACATACATAATTTTTAATAATCAAAAATTGAATTGTTTACTGAAGAGATTTAAATGATGGGTTTTAGGAAGAAATCACTAGGAAATTGTCAAGGAAACGCATTAACTAAATTTTCGAAACATGTAATGGAGTACTGAAATTCAAGTACGAAATAATTTTACTGAAAGATTTTTTATATTATTTTAATTATTAGTAATTATTTATTATTTAAATCAAGTTGATTTCTCTTTCAAATTGCCCCCCTTAACAAACAAATTGCCCCCTTGTAGGGCATGGGTCCCACGTTGGGAAACACTGGCCCAGTATGAACACAAGTATGAACCAGCCATTAGGAATGATTGCAGTGTCTGCTATATGAAATAATTCATTGCAAAATAGTTTTAAAGTATTTTTAGATCAATTTCCTCTCCTGCATTCTATCTATTTAAAATGGCTGCATCAAAAACAGGAAGTGAGCATCATAAACGACCTCCAGTGTTGTTTATAAAGGGTGTCCCAACAAGAGCGCCGGATTTAAATTTGCCGCCATTTTGTTAATATGAGTTGTAAGGTGATTTTTTTATTACAGTTGTCACGTACAGACCATGTGATTTAAGAATATGGAGAAGTATTCAAGCCAACAACGTTTAATTATTGAAATAATTCTGATTAAACGTGAAATACAACATCAGGCAAATGGCCACCATGAAACCTCTGGCACAGGTTTATTCTTTTGTTGAAATTTTGAATGATGTTTTCGCATAAATGTGGCTGTATTTCACCAATAATGTGCTGTATGTCCTATTTAAGATGTTCAACTGTTTCAGGCTTATTTGCAAACACCTTTTCCTTCACATATTCTTAAATCGCATGGTCTGTATGTGACAACTGTAAAAAAAAAATCACCGTACAACTCGTGTTAAATCAGGCGCTCTTGTTGGGACATCCTATATATAACTAGTTTTCAGAAAAACTGTTTCTTGAAAAACAGCATAAAAATGTTGAAGTGAAAAAATGAATGTTTTTCAAAACCATAAAAGAGAAAAAAAGAACAAAATTCCTTTAAAATATCCATAGAATAAAGTTTCATATGTTAAAAGTTGCAATTTAAAATCAAATCTCCCCCACCCCCAAAAAAAATCATTATAGAATTGAAAATAAACTTAAAATTAATTACTGTACTTTAGCAAATATAAGCCACACACGCATATAAGCCGCATGTTTGGCATGCAAAACATAGGCGCAAAATGGCTTAAACTCACTTAAATGTGGTAATTATTTTTTTATTTATTAATAATGCTCAGAGTTGGCACTGGTAACAAGAAACTAGTGGCACTGTGAATGCTTAATGTCTACTTTGTATTTTCGTGTCGCAACTCCTTTATTGCACAATATACACTGTGCAAACATTTGTAAAGATTCGTAACAATCATCGGTTTCATTAGTGCTGTAAATGAGTGTTTAGCATACATTCATGATGTAGTACGATTGTTTTAAAACATGTACCATTTGTTTGAGCAAAGTGAATTCAACAGCCATTTTTAAAGATAGATCAGTGAATGGTTTTAATGATATTTCTTTTAAAATAACAAAACCTTTTTTTATAACTAATTTTATCGATATCAGTTCTAAAACCAATAAAAATGAAAGAATTGAAATTAAATTACTGGTTGAAAGTCAATACGAAAATACATACATGATTGGAATATTGAAAATGTGGTGTAAGCAAACAGGTGATGTTTGTTTACACCGCCATTCCAATCATGTTTTAGAAATTCCAGGAAACTCTTATCTTATATTCTCAAAGGCTGGCTTGCACAGTGTGACATGAATCGTAAAAGCAAATGTATATTTTACAAATTTTTTTTACAAAAAAATCGTAATTTGTAAGTTGTTAACATTCATTACGAATGTTTGCACAGTGTCTAATTTCTAGAACTTAATTACCATAATTATTAAATCAAACAATATTAGATTTGCAAAACACAGCAACAAACAAGTTGCTAAGTTGCTATTATTAATATGGTCGCCAGACTTGATGACAACTTGAGGCAAACAATTAAAACAAAAAAGAAGTCAAAAATTTCCTAATAAAATTGGTATGATATGCACCCCTCTGGATTCTGTTGGAGCACCCTTGTTAAGCAGCACCTTAAGGCATACTGCCTCTTTACTACTGTGACTGCCTCTTGGACTACTTGATAAGTTTGGAGCTCACCAAGTAGCAAGAAGGGCAGGTACGAATAAATTGGACTACAGATGATTAAGACAAAGATGTTTTATTGGAACAATTGGTAATGTGGCCTCTCGGTCACCTTGCTCCGCATGTCGTACCGCTGACAAAGTCAGCGCCATCCTAAATCCAGTTGCCCATGGTCCACTACAATGTAATGGACCATGATGACTTAAAACTAGAATCATGACACTTATATGTCATGAAACTCAGGTCGATCAAGTGCCTAAAAGGGGATCATCGGGTAAACTTCAATGATCACTCATTGTAGACCACGAGACAAGCGCAGGAAAGGACATTCCTCTCTGGGTCACTCAAGTCCCTCAAACACTAGGCTGTAAGACAGAGCTCTTCACCATCTCACACCTAGCTCAGGACTGAGTGAGCCTCGGGAAGGGGGCTCACAAAGTCACGTGACCAAGGGGCGGAGCCACTTGGTGCACTTAGCAAAATAGGGGTCATAGGTCCCGTGACGACCTCGAGACGTATATGTCCAAAAGGCCGTCACACTACATCCTAACAATGTTACTTAGTTTGCACCAAAAGTGGGCTCAACTTAAACTAGTTCAGCTTTAAACTGGTTTGCCTTAAACTAGTTTAAGTTAATCCTGACGCATTTGCATCAAATTTTAGAACAAGTACAAAGACTTAAAAGTAGTTTATATTTCTTGATGCAGAAAAACGCATTTTTGTTGAAGCAAAGTATCCAGCAAATAAGAGTTTACATGAAGTTTGTGTTTCTAGGCTAGAAAAACAAATTCCAATTTACTTTATCAATGAAAATAAAACCAATGTCTGATTTAATAGACACACTAAACACAGTTTTACTTAAACCATCTGAAACTTCCCCCTTTAATTATATCATCAGCCAAACTTTCTTCATATTCTCTTCAAATTACATTCATACTCCAAAAAAAACATAAAATAACCTCACCATCTCACATCCAGCACACCCCTGACATTTTTTCAAGCCAATCTTGTTGCCAGTGCAACGGCGCAATTTGGTACAAGACAACAATTTCATCCCTTGTAATAAGTGTGTGCACTGTCAAACCGTGTACTGCTTATTGAACATTCTGCCTCATCTTATCCCTCTCACCCCAAAAAAACAATACTTTCTACTGACCGGAAATAGCTTTCCAAACCACTATTCCTATAAAACCCTTTTCTCAACCCTCAAAACAAACAGAGAGGAGGAAAAATCCAAAAATCTATACTTTTATATTTATATGTAAAAAGTTGGATATTCAATTTCCCTTTTTTATGCAATAACTGGCTTTGTTGGCGAATTCATAGCCATCTAAAAAAAATCAAAAAGATGAGGTGAAGTGACAGTTTGACACAGTAAAGTAAGAAAACTACGCATTCAATTTTCTAGGCTGCCCATTACAGTCAGTTTCAATCACATCTGATTTACCCAAAGTGGGTCTCACTGAGGTTGCAATATTGTTTAAAACCCACTTATCACAAGATGGATAAGTGTTTTTTTTTTGTTTTTTTTTTCGGAAAAAAAAAAAAAACTTGATGAAGGATGAGGAAGTGGAGATATATTGGAGGTGAAGGAATGGTTAGTGTAAATGGACTACTTGACCAGTTTGGCTTTTAATTCATTAGTTGGCGGCTCTGTGCTCGCGTTGAAACTTGTAATGGACGTAAAGAAATTGAGGTAAAAGAAGTGAAAGGTGGAGGTATAAATCTAAGTAATTTAATTTTCAGGCTTTAAGGATGGGAGTGTTGATTGTCAGCAGTGTAGATGGAATGGAAGTTAAGTTGAAATAGATAGATCATTCAATTAACTTTGTGAGTAGGGAGTAAGAGTGAATGATGCAATAAGGTTATTTTAACTATCTGCAACAACTTGAATCAGCATCTCTGATAAATTAAGTTAGGTATATGTCTTTTGATAAATTGGACAGTTTCAGTAGGGTATGTTCTATGATGTCGTGTTTCTTGTGATTTTATATTGATGTTTTAAATGTTATTGATTTCGTGCGTTTAATATATTTTTGATTATACAACAGTAAAGACTCAATTTTTGGCCAAAATAATATAAACCGTTTTCTAGTGTGAAATTGTTAATTTCAATTATAAAAACGTGTTTAAATGGATGTTTATTTCAATTTATTTTTTGAATAATTGAGTTTTGGTAAGCGAACTATCAACATTCATTATCTAAATCTATTATGAAAGGTGTGTGGTGTATAGTATACATGAACAAGGCTGTATAGTGCCTTATTTTGAATAAAAAGTTCCCCTATTGAACAATAGGGCAACTCCACCATCAAGGTTTGGTATAAAACACTTCTCATAATGGAATAAACATGGAAATTATGTATTTAAAAAAATTGGAGAATACAGGACCATCTTAACGTATTTCAAACCTTCCGAGATAATAATATCAGGTGCCCTTTTTCATAATTAAAAAAAAACTAATTTATATTGTCACATCAGAGTATTGGTATTACTATTGTTTATTGGGTTGATAATTATGAACATTTTATAGTATATAATACTTTGTTTGCAATATTTTTCATTAAATACTGAGATGGTGTCCACCAAGCACCCCTCTGTGCATGGCACCCTAGGGCTGGAGCTCTGTTAGCCCAGTGAAAGAACTGGGAGCATATAGGCTACAGAAAGGCAAACCAAAGTCTTTTGATACTAAACACCAACCATGGTGCCATTCTGGTGGGCCCATCTTAGAAACCATAAACTCCAGCCACTTAATTAGTCAATGGTTTTATTTTCTGTCTTTCCTGACTTAAGACACTTTCATAATCACTGGGACATTTAATAATTGTATTATTTAATTATTTCGATTTTCTAATAATCTAAAAAATCAAAATCAACTACGGGTATTCAAAAAAATGTTAATGGGCTATAAACAAATTGTTTGATAAAAGTAGAAAACTTTAAACAGAAATACAAATTAAGAAAATAGCGACTTTATATTTCCATCAAATAATTTGCAATTGCTGATAAAAAAATGTTTAATTTTGTAGAAGAAATTAACTCAATCAATAAAAGCAATAAGAAGAGAAAAAGTGCTAAAGTGCCATATAGATGTGTTCCCACTTCACATGCCCTTATTTAAGTAGGCAACTTTGATAATGACCACTAAAATCACATATGAGTCTATTTATTGCTTCACCCAACTTATTTCAGGCCCCTGACTATCATCATTAGATATCTAACTAAACCATCCATATAAAATCAATACAGCATCTTCCTTATATAAAGTTTATATTATAAATTACAATATATTATAAACACAATCATTAAAGTAAATTCAAAACTCAAAAAATGAAAGAAGTTTATTGTCATGTTTTCCAATTGAATTTAAACAATTATTTTGCACATGTCCAAAAATCTTGATTATCATGTTTTGCTTACCAACATTGATGCATTTGTTGGTAAGTTAGGCAACCAACTTCTTATACAATTGACAAAATGTTTGTAATTTGGCCTCAACTTTTCATTAACTTTTTATTGTTAACAACGTACAACGTTGTTGGTACAGAAAGTCACCAGGTTCAGCAAAAGATATACTGAGCACGTATCCTAAAAACAAGAGAGTATATCCTGAGCTGGCTAATGCATATGAAGTAAACTTGAGAGAGTATATGGTACTTATTCAAAACAAAGCAGAAGGTATAAGCCCAGTGCTTGAACAGGACCGGAACGCACCAGAACAGCGTTCCGGTTGTTAAAAAATTGGTCATCAACGTTCCGATTGATGTTATTATATTATAGGAGAACATTCAGCAGTTGACAGAGCTCATCCTAATAATAATAATAATAATAATAATAGAAGTTACTATAATATTTTTTTCCATTTGATAACAATATAAAATAAAACAAAATAAAAATAATTTAATTTACATTTAATAAGCAAAAAAAAATCATTTATGTAACATTTTTTGAGGCCATCACCATCCTCTTTCTGGCATTCTGCTTGTTAAAAATTTCCAATTCGTGCACTGTATATGCCATATACCGTCCATTACAGCCCTGCTCAGGTTAGGAACAAGTTATGTTCTTAGGACTGTATCTAAGTCAGATTTGTATCTAAGTTGGAACAAAGTGACCGAAGATAATTCTAAGTCTAGGCCAACTGCTTAAGATGATGGGCCATCTGCTGGAGTCGATTTCTTGGAGTACGCATCGAGGGAGCTTTAAACAAAGATTTTCCTTCTCTCATTGTAAATTGATTTTTATGCGATTTAATGCTTTTTAGGCATGCTTATGAGGATTACAAACACAACATAATTTTTAATATTTTTCATTCTTAATTTGATAACTTCCTATAATTTGTAACTTTATGGCCCATGGTGGATTATGTTCCTATAAGGCCCTAAGCACAATTTTTTTATAAAGTCTAAAATTCAAACCCAATGCAAAATGAGCAGACGAATAGAATTCTTCCATGTAGTTTTTGAGGCTTCTCGAGACAACGAGGCCCTAGGCACACGCCTATACTCTGTTCACAAAAACTCAGGCTGTATCATTACACCAGAAAAAAGGCCAATTGTTGTAATAATTGCAAATAAATTTGTTACAATCAATAATAATGACAATCCCTTGTTCTAAATGATTACATCACCATGTAGTTTTTATAACAAAAGTCTTCTGCTGTATAAATTAATACACCTATCCCTCGATTTACACTTTAGATAGATTCCGCACAAAACCGTGTAAATCGAAATCTTAGATTTTGCTATGTAAAACTGTTTTTTGAAATCTGTTCATTTATCAACCGTGTAAAATCGAAATCGTGTAAAACAAGTACCGTGTAAATCGGGGGATAAGTGTACATATTATTTTGGATAGTTTTATTAAGCATCAATTGCAGAACATTTTCTTCTTTTATAGTGCGTAAAAAGGAATATATTTTGGCAGTAGACCAGTTCCCACAATTAATGTTTGCCACCATTTTAATAAAAGACAATTAGGAAGTCAAACAGGAAATCCTTATTTTGTGCATGCACAGTAAAAATAATCCACCCCACTCAAAATATTCTACCCCCTGCAAATGGATAATCCACCACTCATATCTTCCTGGAAAACTTGTCTGTTTATAAGTATGGAATATTATGACCCATTGAAATATTCCATGCATGTAAACATAGTAGACTCTGACTGGGACTGAGAAGAAGTCAAGAGAACTAAGAGACCTAGTAGAGAAGAGCAAGGCTGCATAGTGGCAGCCCACAGAGAACTAAACATGCATTGATTGAAGCAAGCTGCCTAAACTCGCAGTTTCAGACTATCACCTGACCTGAACCCCAAGTCAGGCCATTTTTATCAGTTTTTTGAAATCTGTTCATTTATCAACCGTGTAAAATCGAAATCGTGTAAAACAAGTGCCGTGTAAATCGGGAGATAAGTGTTAATCAACCTCTAGCCAATCACAATTTACACAAAGTTTGCGTGAATAGCATATAGTCGCCTATTGAGTAATCTGCCACTTGTTCATGACTTCATCTACTCACAATAAGGTTGCCAACATGATCATTTTGACCCAGAGACTCTGGGTTTGGCGACCATTCTCCAGGCTCTGGGTGAACAATAAAATTCTCCGAGTCCAGGTGGGTGGATTATACCGATTATACACTTGACCACCAAGAATCTAGGACTTGGTGGTAACGTGTATAAATTATAATAGATTGTACAGTATAATCTATAACCCAGGTCACTTTGACTAAAAAATTTTTAATTTTTTGGTCAGTAAAATTTACAACCAGAGCAAAAAAAAACAAGAAAATAACTTTTCTCAGGATCAGCATCGATTCAATGTCGGCAACCCTTGTTCACAAAGTCTATTAACTTTTTTTTAACTGACTACCATTTTAGCCTAGCTTTTCTTACAGTTAGAAGCCGAAGCTATAGTTAATTACAAAAAAATGTTTAACCAACACTTCTACAAACTTTTGAAAATTCCTTAATATGACAAATTCCTAAAACACATGACATTGCCAAGCGACAAACCAACAAGTGTAACACCAATGCATATTTCATGTATAAAACATCGGACAAATTCCAAACTGATTGATTAATATTTATACCAAATCTTAACCAATAAATTTCACTAAATTCCATTCATCCCTTTATTGAAAATATTAATATATTCTTTCAAGATTTATGTATCGCAGTATTATTAACAGTATAATCCAAATGTTGTAATGAAGGCGAGAGGTTGGTTGTACAATCAAATTAAGTGCCCATCTGTTGACACAATGGGTCATGTGAATTAATTGGTGTTAATCTCCAATAGCGAATATGTAGTTGACATTGCATTGCAGTTACCAGCTCATAAGCATGTAGGGCGTATGTGAGATCGTACATCAAAGCTGTCGTTGTTGATTTAGAACTGCACAGTCGACACGTGCACCACTCACAACACAGCATGTGGTAATTAGAAATGTTTCAATTTACTCTTCTTAATAACTGCAACGCACAATCATCCCTCTATTTACGTGAGAAATAAATTCCGAAAAATGAGTGTAAAGAATGAAAAATTTGTTGCATCTTATAAAATTTTGCTATTTAATGAGAACATTCAATTGTAGGTGACTTATTTTTTTGTTATTTAAGCATATTAAATTAATTAAAGTTTTCAAATCATATTAGATATTACACGTATGGTATCTAATCGCTTTCAAACCTTTAACTTACATTCTTGATTAATGAAAACATTCTTGGCAAATACTTTCAGGGTAGTTCGTCATGTGACGGTTCAAGAATTTCACCCTTAGCGCAGCGATATATCTGCTGTTAAAATCATCATCACTGTATCTGTACCATAATTTAAATATATAATTGGCATTTCCAATAATTTACACACTTAAAAATTAAAAAATCTGATAATACCAATAAATGTAGCCCACCTCAGTCCCAAGTTCAACTGCAAAAAAATAACACAACCTAAAATAAAAATGCTCCAGAATTATTGACGACAAAGATAAACAAACCTAAACAAAAGTAAATCCTGACATAGAGTGTAATTGACTTTAAATTGAACATTTGTAGGACTGTTTGTGAAGGATCAGTGCTTAAATTGTAAAGTTATATCAACCGGAATTCAGACACACCAATCATGGTCCATCCCCTACCTCTCCCCACGCTAATTATTGAAGGCAATAAAGATATTTTCTTTTTTTACTCTCAAACAGGGTGCCAAGGAACCTTGCTTCAAGGCTTGCCTCCTCTTTGCCCTACCAAAGACCAAAAATAATATCAACCAGAACTCTTATAATCAGCACTAGACTGGCCATGACGTGACAGTAAAAGAAAACAAATTTTTATTTCACTAAATTTGATCCCAGTTCAGTCCTGCTTATAAACATTCAAGTTAACAATACTGAATTTGAACATTATATTCATTGTTAAAATGCTAAAATTAGGAATACAAGAGAAAAAAGTTTTAATTTTCTTGACTGTTATGTAAACGTTTATTTAAAAGTTTTGTAAGTGATTATTTATTGACAAAAATATTATAATATTGTTCTTCAACATACTCTGGAATCACTTTTTGACATAATTACAATAGCACAGAATAAGATATGTTTAACTAGCACTAACACCCTCTTAGTCTTTATATAAATTTCAATCTACAAATGTCTCCTAGACATTTTTATTAACTCTATTATTGATAAATGGCATTTACCACTAACAGTTTATAAAAAAGGATATTTTTTTTATTATTGTAATGTTTATTGCAATATTCACTAAAAGTTGTCAATAAATAATCAATTACATTTCAATATCGCACACCCCTAGTTTATAGAAATCGCAGTAGCTGCATTAAATGCTTGTAATAATGTGAGTTTCTTAATTTTTTAAGTGCCCACAAAAGAAAAGCACCAGACTACTTTTAATTAACAAAAATAATGATAAAATCAATTTTAATCAGTATCATGAATACACTTAAAACATGTTAATTAAAAATAATCACTATCTGTTAACTTTACACTCTAAAGCTACTCTACTCTCATTATTTTTAAAACAAACCAAATACTTTATCTTCAGAAAGGCTAATTAAGGCTGACTCTGTAAATCAAAAATGGCATTTCCCTAAGCTTGTTAACGAGGAGTATCATATCACACATGGCTTTGCCTGCTTTCCGTTTGAGAGATTTTTTCCAGCATCACATCAACATTTGTCACTGATTCTTTCTTATTTTGCATCAAATTTCCTTTACTTTGCAATGTCACCACATGATTAACTTCATTTACATGTCGAGATAAATATTTCTTATTCATTTTTTTCATTCTTATTCTTCTATAATTTTTTTTTAGATTTTCCAGGAAAAGAAATAATGATGCAAAACAAGATGATCACTCTTTTAGTCTAAAAAACAATATGAGGCAAGAGATCATTTATCTTAAGCCAATCAGACATTTTGACAGGATATATAAATATAAGAAAAAAATAAATATAGGACTTGGTTCATTACCTTTAAAAAGTAGATAAGATGATATTAGATTTGAGTAATAGACTATAAAAGATTTCTTTTCCTTTATCCAATATGTTGTGAGGGCAAAGTCATAACTTATTATTAGAAGCAATTAACCAGAAAATCATATAAAAAAAACATTGATCAAACTTTATAATAAAAGCCATATAAAAACTAATAAAAAATTTAAATTTTTCTATTAATAATTAGAAAAAAAGTTATAATAGTTAAAAGCAGCAGCTGGTATAGCCTTGAATGAATAGAATTAACTTAATTAGCATTACTAATAGTAACTAAAATCAATTGAAACTACAAATAGATATTTTTCTCATTACCATGACACTGATAAGTTGCTTAATGACATTTGTGCCATCAGGAAGGAACATGTTAGCAAATTTAAATAAAATTAGTGTTCCTCAAATGAATTACTAAAGATGACTATGTTATTAGCACTTTTTAAACAGGTGCTATGAAGCGTAAATTCAAAAAAATCCATTTTTACGTGACTAGCATGAAATCTGTTAGTATTAAGAATACAGAGAAAATTTGATACAAGCAACTTGTGTGGATTGAAACTTTAAAAAAGGTTGCTTGTGTCAAAGATCGTATCAAAAAAATTTACTTTGAATATTTCGTTTAATCTGATATTAAATTATTACTAGGGATGTGCCGAATATTCGAGAAATATTCGGTATTCGACCTATTCGAGCCGAAATTAGCTATTCGATATT
>JAQFZN010002334.1:0-11707 GCA_034687075.1 Geophilus carpophagus | reverse complement strand
AAAGATGATACTAATTCTTAGGATGATAATGTCTGCCTTGTTTTTAACAATAAAACCCAAGACGTATAGGTCACACAATTCTGGCCAGTTAATGCTGATGAAGATCACCCAGAATCCAGTATATGAGAGCAGAAGAAATATTACCTGCCACTACTATCATAAACAAAGCCACATTCACCAAGACTGTCTTCATTGACTTGAGTTAGCCAAGCTGTTCCAACGAGTCTGAAAGATCAAGAAAACAAAAAAAAAATTTCAACTTGATCAAGACAGAAGATAAATCAATGGATCCGAACTTGGTGCAATTAATAATATGTGTGTGATGCTGCAATTTCAAAAGCTTGTGACAATGTCATAAGTAAAGCCTTCCAAAGTCAAGTCGAGTTAACTTTGATGTGTAAAGGCATACATAAACTCACAAACTGTCAAGAGTTAAGAAACTTGCTGAGGCGGCTCTTAGACAAAGTTGTTACTAGTTTTCTGAGATTACAGTGTGGGGGTGTCTAAGAACATTTTTGATTAAGAAGCAGATAATTCTGCCAACTTTTTGGACAACTCAATTTGTTTTGACTCACCTTTATTACCCTGTGATATATATTTACATTCGTTAATCAAACTATTGCATCTAACTCTGCTTATTTGAAACTCTATTTAAGTCCAGCGTCAGAGAACATGTCATCTGATTATTCAAAGTTACTAGAATTCTCTGACAGTAAAAAACTCAATGGAGTCATAGCTTTTGGGGATTCTAGTTACTTCCTGTTTTATAGGAAAACACCTAGTGGAGCAGATGCACATTCCAGAATCTGCTATCAAGCCAACAATGTACCCTATTAGAATACATACATCAGAAAATCACTTCATTATGAATAAGAAAGTTATGCTCTGTGTCTAATTGAATGAGTGTGTCGTTAAGTTCGATTTTCTGATTATGCCTTCAAAATTTGCAAATTGTGTCATAGGACATTCTTTTGCAAGGATTACTGGAATTTATAATGCTGTGAAATACAAGCAATTTTGTAGTACCTAAAATCCTAATTTTTAGGTACTTTACTTGATACAGGCAGAGTTTATGAATTACCAGTGTGTAACTTAGTTACTCATAAAATCAAGTTAAAAGGACATGTTTCTCACTGTGGATATAAAGTTTCCAAATTACTCGTTTTTTAAAAAAGCCAACTATCATGTACCAAGTACTTCATTTTATCAAGTGCTTGTCGAGTACTCGAATAGTAATAAAAATCAAGATAAATTGTTTAGTTAAAATTTATTTTCCTATATTGAGTTAAAAATTAAAAAATTAAAAAAAGTTAATACTTGCTTAATTGTTTTTTAGCATTGAGAAAGTTGTAACGCAATAAAACGAGAATTCAGTGTTTTTAGACTCGTTCGTGTTTGAGTTTTTTAAATGAAGTTGGAAGGCACTAAAAATACTCTTTCACTTTGCATTGATGTAGCTGCTATTGTCATTAGTGCTCGGTACAGGTTTTCTAGTGAGTGTGTTCTGATGCCACCATTTGTTTCCATTATTTTAAAAAGTTGACATGTTCATTCTCTTTTGGTTTCACAGCTGTCATTACTGAATTTACTGCATTCCACATTTGATTATAAGAATCATCATTTTCATCTACATCGCTTGCATGATCAGGAGCCTGGTTGAAAATTAAATAATTGCAATGACAATTCCTTTGCAAATGTTTTGATTGGCAATTTTAAGTACTCTTCAAAACAAATTGTGTCTTTTGGGTAGATACCCTTTTGAAGGAAATATAGAAGAGAAACTAAAGTTATGTTTCTTCTCTGATTAATTTTTTCTTTAAGAGTTTTCATCATTTTCTTTGCTAAAGATGAATCAATTTTGTCTAGTTTGTCAAATACAAAATCAAATATTCACATGCAAGGTCAGACCATTCATCAATTGTCATGGATTGTTTTATACTTTTCATTAAAACAGATTTCTATTTCAGCCTTCTTATCCTCAAAAAATTTCAACATGAGTTTCTGAACTGTTGTGGTTGATTTTGACATCTTATAATTTCTACTTTTTACATATCCCTGAATGGCCACACATTTCATGATAGCTAGAAATGCAACTCAATCCTTGGCTGCACATTTTGCCAAGATTTGATCACCAATTTTTTTTATTACAAATTACCAAAATGGTAAATTCTCGACTACTTGAGAATTTTATCTCAAGTATTCTTGTACTTCATTATTCAAGAAAATCTTCAAGCAATTGAGTACTCAAGTATTAGATTGGAAACCCTATGTGGATATTATTTGTTTAAACCACAAAAGAAGGCATTGTAAACTACCTATTTCCAGGAGCTTATTGATCTTAATCGGAAGTTATCAGCCACCCTGTGGCAGTAACTATGCCTTATAGTGCACGGAGAATGTGTGTCAATTATTGACAACTCAAAGCAACAGTTCCTGATCCTATTTCAGATGCCCAACATAGAGCTTATGATTGGTTATATGAGTCAAAGCCAAGTACTTTATCTTTTTAGATCTGGTAAAAAGATATTACCAGATAGAGATAGAACCCAAGGATTATCCTAAAACAGCAGTTTACATTCTTTTTGGCATTTTGCAATTCAAGCGAATGCTGTGATGTTTCAAAAGGGTTCTGTTGAATTGCCACTATTTACCACCAGATAATGCAGTCTCCCCTCTTTTAATTATGCACAAGCATAGGCCAATAACAATTACCTGAACGTAACACGGGTTTTTTTTTCACTGACGAAGGACAAAAATAAAGTCAGTGGAGACTCAAATACATATGTATGCTAAGAGTGAATCTTGTGATTTGATACAGCAAATTTTATATGTCTTTATAATTGTAATTCTTTATTCCTGGTAAGAATATAGGGGGTAAAAGATCCTAAAAGTAAGTAACGTTGGTTATATACCATTTGTGCATCTATGCAAAGTGTGAGTATTTAAGAAACATTTTAATGCCTTTTGGTTTAACCAATGCTCTTACTACTTTTCCAAAGTACAATGGAGAAGGTTTTAAGCACCTCATTAGAGAAGTATGCCTTATTTTGGATCAACATTTAAGGTTGTACTGAGGATTCAAGCTGCAGAGATGTCCATTAACTTCAAGAAAAGCAAATTCACCAAGATATAGTTAAAATTCGTAGGAAATATAATCAGTTCTAAAGAAGTCAGAAGTGATCCAAAGAAGATCAGTGCAATTTCTAATTTTCCCATACCTACTTTAGTGAAAAAAGTTCAACACTTTTTAGGCATGACAGGTTACTTAGAGAAGTTCATTTCTGAACCTTTTCTTTGGGGACCCGACCAGGAAAAGGCTTTTGCTCGTTTGAAAGAAGAATTAATCAGTGATTGTATGCTGAATAAACTCAATCGGAAGAAACTCTTTATTATTCAGACAGATGCATCCGGTATAGGACTTGGTGCAGTTTTGCTGCAACAAACTCAAGTTGAACAAGAGATTGATGATCACTCAAACATCTCTGCAGAGACAGTAAATGAGAACTGGTCAGTTGTTTCAGATTTGTGTCCTCTGAAGGAAGAGGTAGTTTCTTTGGAGATTAGATCAGGACATGAGAGAGATAACTTAAACCCTACTGAAAATGCACATCAAGTCAAGAAATACATTAAGACAAACTCAACTTTTAGCATATGCTAGTCAAATTTTAAAAAGTGCTGAAACTCAATATTTTGCACAATAATTGGAGTGTTTAGCTGTAATGTGGGCTACAGATAAATTTCACCAATATATCAAGTATTTGACAGTCTTCATAGAAATAGAATCACAGGCATTTAAATGATTAATGACTATGCCCCAGCCATCAGGTAGATTTAGCAAATGGGCTGTAAAGCTACAGAGCACCAATAGAAAGAATTGACAAAAAGGATCATGCTGAGGATATCACTATTAAGCAATATTGGCTAGAATGGCAAAAGAAGATAAAAGCAATGAATGCAGTTAAGGTGTTAACTGTAACAAAGAATTCTTAATGGATGTGCGTTCATGGTAATGCACCCTTTGAAATTGAAGGGAAAGAGTACATGGAGTTAATGACCCCAAACAATGACCTACCACAACACATCAAAAATTCAAGACTGAACAATATTTTTTATAAGGCAATTGCCAATAAACTTCATCAAGTACCTCTGAAAAAGAAAGAAATAATTGAGGCTCAACAACTTATCAATTTTTTGATAAGGAAAAATAGACCTGTACCTAATTTAGAAGATACTAACCACTACTCCTTAGATGAAGAAATATTAATATAATTTGCTTCCACTGAGAATGAGGAGCTAGAAGACACTGGGCTCAGGTTTTAAAGCAGTGATTCTTAAGTCAGTTGTAAATTGAATATATTTCGCTTGACTGGCCATGGACGTCGAACTAAAACTTTGAATCGTGCAAAGTTATCATGTTCTTGGCCTAGCGTGTCTCGTGACATTAAAAGCTATGTGCAAAAATGTGAGTCGTGCCAGAAGTACAAACCACGTCAATCGAAACCTCTAGCAGGAAAGTATGTTCCAATAGGAATTTATAGGTTATGAGAAACCATTTGCATTGATTTAATGGGCGCTAAGCCATCAGGGAAAAATCAATCGCATTGGTAATTGGTTATCATCAATCATTGTACAAAGTACATTTAACTGTTTCCTCTTGCTACAGCCCAAGCATCAGTTATTACTGATAAACTGCATAAAATTTAAAAATCAGTGATAATGGGCCAAGAAGTTCTGCAAAAGGCATGGTACAACTCCATATACCATTAGTGTTTACCATTCTCGATCCAATCAGACAGAATGTACAAATAGAGATCTCAAGCATAGAAATATAGATTGCAGAACTACTATTTAACTCATTTTATGACATTCTTGCTGACCACATTATAGTCACACAGGATGAATTAATTTACAGTAAGTAATGTTACTTGAAATAAAATAGATCAGATTTATTTATCAATACACTGTTTAATATAAACTTTTATAGATTATCATGAAAAAGATGATAAATCTAATGCACCAATGCAATTAGCAGAGTAGAATCCAAACAAAGATTCCAACATAGACTCTGATCCATGTTATGAAGAATCATCTGATAATAAATCTTCAAGCAATGATTGATGTATAATTTCAGTTAAACGAAAATTGAAAATAATTGAATTAGCAAATAAACCTTCCTGATGGAAACTACAAACACTGCAGCATCATGGAGCAAAAGAATTGCCATCACTAGGTGTTTTAGGGTTGTGAAAAAAACGCATCATGCCAACAATTGTAGGCAACAAATGCGTGTTATTAAGGACAGTGTTTTGGAAAAATTTAATCATGCAAGAAAACAATTAAAAATTGTTAAAACAATTCATTTGTGACAATTCTAAAGATTTCTAACAGAAAAATTACTATCTTGGTAAATAAAAGAAAAACCATGGAATTTACAGACTTATTAAATCATGCAAAAGAATTTCAACAAAAAATTAAAGAACTTAATATTATATTCTCCTGATTTAATTATAAATACTGACCTGCCTGGATTTAATTATGAAATGATACCAAAACAAGTTCTATTTTACAAAAGTGAAAAAACAACTCAAGGTTTTGCCCAGTCTTCTTCTAATAAAGTAACTCAGTTATACTGTTGAGTATGCCAATAAACGATGCAGTAAAAATTATAGAGAATGTTTTTGTGAGCTTACAAGAACTAACAGGGAAGCTTGGACCACATGTTCAAAACAAATTATTGGAAACAACAGCACGAAATGTAACATTCACTTGCAGCAAATCAGGATAATTGTCAACTGGTTTATTTGAAGAATTGCTTGGCTAAAAATATTGATAGGAACTTTATATTAATAGATTTCTGGAGTGGCCAAACTAATGCAAAATCATATAACTCAATTTTTAGAGTTGCAAATGGAAGGCCTGAGTGCAACCTACAATTTATTCCAGAAAAATGTACAAAATGGTGCCAACCTTTAGATACAACATTTCATTTACAATTAAAGTATTTCATAACAACATTTGTTTCTGTCCTTGAACTGTTTAAAGGAGTTTTAGATGTTTAGATCCTGATGATAATTGGACATCCAGAAGTGGGATTATTCATTTGCAATCATTGGCACACTATTAATTACTTTCACCTATTTTCAAACTATTAATTGCATATTCATGGTATTCTGCTAGTCTCATTAACAGGCAATGTGGTTTTCAGACAGTTAATCACCAGCTGAGAATATAAAAGAAACTTTTTTAAGTAACATGTTCCAAGATGAGCTGCAATGAAAGTTGGTTTATAAAGTGTGCAAAATGTCAAAAATTTTCATGTTTATCTTGTTTTTATTTCCTTTATATATGTAACCAGAACAATCCATAGTATGGTTAAGTGTTTGTACATGATTTGTTTCTTTTTTGAACTGTAAATAAATATAAAACCAATTAATCTCAATACAACATGAGATGTAATTTTAGATAAATTGGAATCTAATGAGATGGCATCTCCATTTGCAATTGTATAGATTCCACCTCCTGTGCCACCAAAACCCATGACCCCTCCTAAGAAAGTTAAATTAATAGAAAATGTGACAGGACATAAAGTTAGTCCTGTAGTTGCTCAATCGTCACAAGTTTTAGTGACTTTCATACCATTCTTTAAATATAATTTAATGATACCTACACCTGTCACTAACAACTTTCCTTGGCCTAAAGTGACTGACAGAGGTTGATTTAACTCTAAAATCTATGAAACTATCCCTAAGATAGGTGATACGGTCCAAAGCACCAGTATCAAAATACCAGTTCTCATTCTTAGAAATATGTATACTATTGCATGTTATAGCTGACTTGTTTAGACCTTACTTTCAAGTTATCATTACTTCTCATGATTTTAGCATAAAATAATATGCCACTCACTGAAAAGCCTTCAGACTTCGGGCTCCTGAGGTGGGCTCAAATGCGTTCTGCAATGAAACCCATTCATTCTGTGCCGTAGCATACAATGCCACTAAGCCTCGAAATTTTGGTTGAATCTATAGGCCTAACAAGGAAAGTGCCCTTGTTTTCCAACTTGTCTGCCACACTGGGATATCCACTCCAGGGTCTTTATCATCTAAGATAAATCCTAACAGGCCTTTTTCGCTTAACAAAAACTGACAACTACTTAATCTGGAAAGTAGATATTCAGAAGATAAAAATTCTATCTTTAATTATTTAAATTGTCAAAGATAATGATAATTAAACAAGACTTGCATTTTAATAAAAGATAGTGGAGGATTAAAACTGCTTAAATCCCTTCACTCACAAGTAGATAAAAGTACCTTTTGGGATGCTCTACATGAGGTGCCATCAGTGGCGCAAAAATGAATTAGTGCAAACAAATTGTGCATAAATTAGCACGACATGAATTAACGCGAAAGAATTATGTACAAAAGTCAAATGTGTCAGGATGAACTGGCGCAGAAATGATCAAGCACAACAATTTAAAAAGTGATTAAGCGCAAATTTTTTGGGACCAATCACATGAATAATATACGACCACAACAGTTGAAGGATTAAGAAAAAATTCAGTTTGTATTTGACAAATTGGTTTTCTTTATCTTTTCGATACAAAAAACAAACTAAATTTTACTTACAATGCATAGATAATAAATGTTGGTCATGTAATTTTAAATACCATGACAATGAGAAGTGAAGTTAAGCAAATAATATGTCTAGTATTACTAATCAGACATTCACTACCTCTGTTAAACAAAGAGCTGCGGCAGAACCCGTGAAATATGCTACTGTAGTTAAATTTCCCGAGGCCAGAATTTTGCTCTTATTCGTATAACTATTTGTAGGTAAATGAACAAGAGCGAAATGAATTAGAGCAATAGGATTTGGCTCAAATAAATTAGCGCAAAAATTACTTTCGCGCTAATTCATATTCACGCAAGGTTCCTAGCCCCCTCTACATATATATACAAATCTTATTTTCATGTAGATATTGAATAATTTTTTAGCAAACAGGTGCTCATTTTAACGTGTATTACCTGCCATTGTTTTTCCTTTTTCATTTTACTGTTTTACTGTTTTATATGTAATATTCACACCCAAATTTGGGTATAAGCAGTTTTTAACTAAAAGAAAATTAAAAAAGTGTTTTCTTATTTTCCTTTAATGCTTTATTCTTTTAACTGTTTATCTATCTATCTACAAAAAAAACCCCAAAAGAGCAAAAATGTGGTAATTTTGCTTTTTTCTTTGACATTTTTTTTTAAAAAATAAGTAAAAGGGTTAAACAAGTGAACTGGTAAAGAAATGTCCAGTTCACTCATGGATTTAATCCAATTTCATTTTATTTTATTTTATTTTTATTGTTCCACAGCTTAGTGTGCATGCAAAAAATAGAAATCCACGTCATCTAGAACAGAGTTGGACACGGATCGAGAAACCGCAGATTATCTGCGGGTTATGAGCATGGATCCACGGATTTCCGTTAACATCCACAGGGCATTATTAACTTCTCTACATCCTAATGAACTGCCAGCTTTTAAATTATATCAATTTTTTTACATTTTCATGTATTAGAGATGACTTATTCCAGTCTTATTGAATAATATAGAAAAGTTTAAATAAGGATTACAGAGTTGGGATTTTCACATTAGCATAAAAGCTAATTCTATGCAAATAATAACGCCGACGTATCCTCATCTAAATACAGCATTCAACCTTTCAAATTTAACTAGATTCTAGAACTCGTTTGATCTAGTGCCCTCATATTTATTTATAAATGCTTTGCTTTCATTTCTTTCCGAGACAAGAAGTACTCATCTTTTGTAAATCGGCTTTGTTGAAAGTCGATTTCATGCAAGCAATATTAAAGACATAACCGTATGCAAGTGCTAATATCTGTATTACAGGATAGATGTGTCTCCAACTGTGCAATTAAAGAACTTCATTCTGTGTTTGTAGGACAATCCATTTTATTGTTGTGATCGCAGTGGAGTAGCTAGAGTACATTCCACCTGGGGCAAATCTTAACAGAAGTTCCAATTGCATATGTCTAAACAAGAAATTGATTATAGCACAACCTAGTATTTGTTGTACTTCGTATCAATTGTTGTGAGTATCAATGTAAATTATCTTGAAATACGAGTGCTTTCTTACACACGTAAGCAAATATCATGCGTTCAGAAGATTGGAAAAAAAAATTTTCTATAGTGATTAAAGAAAACAGGCCTTCATGGTAGTTGGCCCTGTCTTTTTGTGATGACCACAAAATCTGAGAGAGGGTTTGAAAAAGCCACCAATGATTGACCTGACTACTTCAATTGAAGAAGAGGTCAAAGAGGTCAATTAAATTAAAGTAAAGGAACCAATAGAAAATGTAAAATCACCTATAACACACCCTCGAAAAACACCCATCAGCAGTTGACCGACTACTTATGAGTTACTGGACAAAACCATCGACAGATGGTGAAGAAAGATCTGGATGAGAAGCGCAAAAAACACGTGCCTGAGTACACTAGAATACTCTGATTTAGCACCGATCGCTAATCATTAAAGATAGATTAATTAGTAAAATTCGAGCAGTGGTGAACATAATACGCAACAATCACCAGAGGCTGTAGCTGAAGCTGAAGCTGAAACTGAAGCTGAAACTGAAGCTAACATCAAAAATAAACAATTTTGTTTTGTAAATAAATATATAATTTGTCAATTAATATTCTAACTAACTGGCTGCAGACATTTTCAGCAATGTGATCCATAAAAGTTTGGTCTGAAATTTTTTCAGAAAAAACACGACAAAACCTGTCGAATAAAAAGTGTCACATTTGAAGTTAATAGCAGCCCATTTCTATACCAAAGCTCAAGCAAGTAGCCAGGAATCAAGTTGCATGCTTGATCAGAACCTTTATATGGACGATTTGCTAGAAGGAGGTCAGTGTCAACAGAAAATTCCACAGCTATGGAAATTTTCAGTGTCCGAGCACTCATGACACCGCCATTATTTCCATTAGCAGACATCACTAGGGATTACAAAGCAAAGACCATCTGTCTTCCAGATTCTTTTGTAAGTGCAAAAGGAATCCTTCTGTCCAAACTCCTGAGGGTAGACAGCCGCCAACCACCATTTATGGATGAGATTTTAGAGAAAAATCGCAATGAAAGCAGAAGGGAATAAGTAGCTGCAGAAGCCAAGGCTTTGAACGAAAAATTGAGATAAAAGACCAATCTAATATCTCTGTGGAGACTGAAGAGATAGCGGTTCAGATGGAAGATGTAAGTTTGGACAGTAAGTCCAAGAAGTACTGGATGAAACCATGAACTCTCAGTTAGCGAGAAAGATATCTGCCGATGATAATCCACACAGACACCGTAATTAAAGTGGAATATTGTAAAGAACTGGGCCCACTTTTAATCAACGACTCTTGTTGAAAATCAAGAAGTAATGTTGAATGAAAGTTAAATATAGCAGAAAAGCAATTTATTGTTCTCCTACAATTCAACACTGAGTTTAAGTGTAATGTCACAGAATATACAACAGCCTTGGTGGAAACGAACGCTCAAGCCCCTAAGTGGCTAATGACCACTCAACAACTCTAAGGTCGATTAGGCAGGCGGGCTGTAAAGCTACAAAGTGGACCTTTTAATTGAATATTGTCCAAGAAAATGCAATAAAATAGCAGATAAATTATCTAGAGCCCTATTGGAAACAATAGATAAGATTATGTGGAAGAGATTATGATCAAACAACACTGACTGCTTTGGCAAATAAAAGAGGAATTGCAACAGTGATTTTTATTTTATACTTTATACCAGCCATTACAGAATTCCCAGCTGATACATATTCGAGGGAATACACCATTGGGAGTTAAAGAGGATGAAGATGAAGGAAAAAAAATAAAAAACAGAAAACCTTAAAATTACACAGAAGAAATTATAAATGCAGTCAGAGCAGCAGAACAGGGCTGAATTTAATAAAGATTAATTGAACCTGAACTGAGTCTCTGAGTCAGTCATTTATTATGCCCTGTCCCCCTCGCCTCTCCATCAAGCCCAAAGCTGATGGTCATGCGAGAGACGGCCATAAACAACTTCTATTTGTTAATTTTAAGTACAGCTAATTGTGGCTCAAGATGTGATTTTTAGACTACCACCAGTAGTCAATTTACCTAAATGAACACTTAAGAAACTAATTTAATGCTTGCCCTACCGGCTCGTTGTTTTGCTTGGGCCTGTGAAATTGGGGTTACAACTAACAAATCAATTTGCGTTTTTAAATTAGTGGTGTTGGTTCAAGAATTCTAGTTTGCATTTCACTCGGTAAAGCTGAATAAATTATTAATTCCGATGCTTCGGGTCCTAAAGATTTCATTCGTTCGTATAAAATTTCACACGCAGTATTGATTTCTTCCTGCCCCATTAAGAAAAGCAAAATATCTCCTGATGCTTCTGATAAATGAATATACGACCTTACACCTGCTAGAACTCACCCTCTAACGATGGGTACGGAATGTACAATCCACAGAAAAAGGCAGTTTTACTAGCCTGTTTTCAAAAACTCCTTGACCTTGTGACGGGACACCCGGTTGCCGTAGCAACCAGGTGAGAAAGATACTCCTCCCCATTAAACGAGGTTGCCAATGGAGAGGGGGACCTTGAATCTTGCAATAGAGGTCGCCACCTCTATTGCATACATAAAGGGCAACTTTTCCTTTAGGAGATGCTTTTG
>JAQFZN010002333.1:0-11709 GCA_034687075.1 Geophilus carpophagus | reverse complement strand
CAACTTTTCAAAAAACAAATTTGCGGCAAGTGTACAAGCTTTTAAACAAAAAAATTAAAAGTGGCCACATTCACCCCTTGTGGCCGCATTCACCCCGCCTTACGGTATCTAGGGGATTTAGCTCTCGGTGCGCCGGGAATGCTACCTGAAATCCCACCTTAGTGCTGGTGCGTTCTTGTGTTTATCCATGATCGTTACTAGAGGTAATGACCATGGTAACCCGAAAATCAGAGTCTTAAGTACTCTGACCCATGATGTCTCTGTGGGCTGCCGCAGTGCAGCCTCTCTTTGCTAGGTCTGAGTCTCTCTCTTCCACTTGGTCTTATTTAACCTTTTCACTCTCACGTCTCTTCAATCTGCTTTTTCACTTGACTCGTGACAGTTACCCTCAAGCCACGTCCTCTCTCCATCTCTGGAAGATGGGGCGGGCTAGAAAAGCTATCCAATCTAAACCAGGTGTTGACCATTTAGACACTTTTTCTCCAGTCATGAGAACCGACACCTTGTAAACCTTGATTAACATTGCAGCAAATGTGGCTTGACTTTTAAGCAACATGATGTTAGAACAGCGTATTTGCACAGGATATTAGAGGAAATGGTTTTTGTGGAAATCTTTGATGGGATAAGTGATAATAAGCTAGGTGACGTGTTAAAGCTACAACCAGTCGGAAAAGTGTTGGAAAATGAGATTAAATGAAGCATTAATTAAGAAAGGATTTAGACAGCTACCTGACGATTTTTTATCGTAAAGAAAAAACAAGTTTATAGGGATCTATGTCGATAATGGGGTCCCTGACTTAAAATGAAGAATTGGAAAATGCAAATATTGCAAAAATAATTTAATTATTCTTTGAATTGAATATATAAATGTCTGTGCAAGAGCAGAAACAATTACATTTCAAATGACATATCATAGACATTTAATTAATGTTATTAATATTATTTGTTGTTACATCATCAATTGTTATCAAAATATCTTAAAGATGCTATTTCTTAGTTAAATTTTGAAAAATAAATAAATCGTGACATCAATTCTACCGATGTGCAGAAATCTCATAAAAAATTGAATATTTTGCCTTTATGTACAACCCAATTGCAAAAATAGCAGATCACAGATTATTTTTTTATGTCAAAAGTTTTTAATAGCATATTACAGATTAGAAACAAAAAATAAAATAATTTTACCTACAAGAGGTTGTTGAGAGGCGAAACTGTTAAGTCGGCGGATGTCCATCCTGCGTTCCGAGAGGGAACAGGGATGTGTCTTTGTTGGGTGACTTAAGCAGACTGTCTCCTGTTGCCAGGAGTCGCGTCCAGGAGGAGTGGCCAATCAGGGAAGGGCCCTGATTGGTCAGTGTCCTCCCAGCCGGGGGGTCTCTCTTTACCCCACGTGACCCTTGATCGTACCCGAGGTACGATAAGCGGTCACATCTCCCCCCCTCCGAAAAAAGGTGGGAGACCGGGGTGTATAGAGACACACGGCCTGACGCAAAAGGGGTCCTCAAAATAGGTAGGCCCCAAATAAAAATAAAAAAAAAAATTACAAAATATCACAAGACAGCGGGGACTCGTATGATCATCCGATCCAAAACGGCGGCAGACGTCCGGAACTGGCAGGACCACAAGGCCAAGCTGTGGAAAAAAACGAAAAAAGAATGGTTTTTTACAAAAAGTTTGTATTTGTACAAAAATTAAATTGGAAACAATTAAACAAGCAAAACGAAAATCGGTAATAACAAACGGTAATAAGAATTCAACTTAGATGGTAATCGAAAAAAAAAGGTGGCGCTGGTAAATCCGGTGATGAAGATGAATCGGGTGGGTGTCAAAGTCGGTGATGTTGGTTGCAATCGGTTGGTGTAGGTTGAGATTGGTGAAAGGTGTCGTAATCGGTGGTGTCCCAGATCTGTAATTAGCCAAAATGTCCTCATCGGAGATGGAAAAGATTGCAAAAATTCAAAAATGAAGTTTTTGCATAAATCCATTTTTCTTTCAACATTGAGAACTTCAGAAACTAGAGTAAATGTTGTTTTTCATTTTGTTTGAAAATAAATTTTTATTCTGCATTTTCCCTATTTTTCTCAATTACTTCTTGGCAAGACACTCAAAAGTAGCTACTTTTGTTGGTCTGCCTGAATTATGAGAAATTTTGGAAAGTCTAGGAAATTTTAATTTTTTAATTCATTTATTTCTGAGTGGTTTTAGGCTTAAGTGAGCATGGTGTCACTTTGCCAATTCCACTTTGGTCAAACTTGATGTCACTATTTTTATTGCTTTGTCAGACTTGCAAATCATAAGATTTTTTTAGTCTGAACATGCAAAATTATAGTGGCAAGTTTGTAGTGTAAAAATAATTTTAAAAATAATTTTTAGTTAATTTTTAAGGTTCCTTACCATTTTTTAGCTGTTTTGCGATGTTTTTTCTTCAAATTGAAGTGACGCGCGGTGACGTTGTTTGGAAGTAGTGTTGTGACGTCACAAAATCTCAGGTTCCCCATTAGGATTGAGATCGCAGGTGACTCACGGATTTGTTCTTGCCGGAGCCGTTGGCGCTCAGTAGCAGCAACTCACTGCTGATGTAAGATGCACATGGGGTTTCTCTCTGACTAAAATGGCCAAAAAAGCAGGAAAAACTTGCAAACAAGTAATTTCCAAGCTTGGCCTGATTGTTGGGAGACCCAAGTGTGCAAGCTTACAGTGTTTTTAATTCATGAAGGCCAAATTTTTGCAGCAAAACAGTCGTTTTTGCTAACAAAAATGCGTTAGGCCTAAAAACGTAGGAAATTTTCTGGCTCGCATCAGGTAAACAACTTTCTTAAATTGCAACTTGGTCAGTTGGACCTAATAGCTTATTAGAAAGTGTATTTTGGCTGTCACAGAGTATAAATCTGTGAAAAATAACCATGAAAGGTAATTTTGAAAAATACATTTAGTCTTATTTTTTTTTTGTTATTTTTATTTTCTTACATTGCGAGGTTGTACTCTTGATTTCTCTCCTACCAAAATGGCCTAAAGAGCAGAAAAAACTTAGAAATAAGTAATTTTCAAGCTTGGCCTGATTGTTAGGAGGTCCAAGAGAGCAAAATTGCAATATGCTTGACTCATAAAAGCCAAGTTTTCGATGCAGAATGATCAATTTTGCTAATGAAAATTCATTAGGCTTAAAAAACTTAGAAATTTTTCAATTCAAGCCACTTGAACATTTTTTTAAATTTGCTACTTGGTTTTTTGGACCTGCCAGCATGTTAGAAATTGTTCTGTTGGCTGATACAGAATATTATTCTGTAATTTAAAAAGAAAAATTGTAAAAATTTGTTTTCTTTTGTTTTTTACTAAACATATTTTATATATATCGCGTGATACATTAAAGCATTTGATTTTTTACAAAATCTGCGCATCCTACAATATTGATGGCGATGTATTTAAACATGTTTCTTTTTATTCACAGGGTAAATTAGATTTTTTAATTTTTAAATAAAAATGTGCAGATCCTAAAATACCTGTTTTGTGAATTTTCTAATGTTTTGTATTTATATTGCATAGTAAATTGGAGCATTGGATTCTTTATAAAATCCGCGCCTACTAAAATACCATTAGCAATTTTTTAGTGTTCTTTTTAGTGTAATTTATCGTTATTGCCGGGTAAATTGGAAGCGTTGAATCCCTTTCGAGATTCGTGCCTCCTAAAATATCGTTGGCAATTTTATTCTGTTTGCTTCACGTGTTTTGCTCGGCGATGGTAATAAATTCGTTCCCAAAGTTGTCATGATTTTTCCAAACTACGGAAATAAAATTGACGTGTAGGGATTGTTTATAAACCATCGAAACGAGTATTTTCACGTAAATAAAATCAGTCTTTCATTGTTGTACCAGAGTCGTAGAAGGAATGAAATTTATTGATGTTTCCCAAAATGAAAAAATCTAAAGGTTTCATGCTCTCTCCAAACAAGTTCTGATACTCATTTTAATTTTATTTTTGCAAAAAGATGGTCGAGGGTTCCGTTAAGCTAGAAAATAAATTTTCATTGCTTATTGGGACGACTCGCATTTCTTTTAGTGGCATTTTCAAATATAATTTTTGCTGTGAAAAGACGGTTGAGAGTTCTGTCAAGCTCGAAACTTACATTTCATTGCTTATTGGAATTTCTCGTGTGTCTTTTATTTGCAGTGTCAATCATTTCCTCTTTTGGTGGTCATGCTGTTGAATCTGTGTCTAGGACGTAAAGTTTCAAATCGCAGATGTTTACAGTTTTAGGCTTGTCAAGAGTGATTGGTCTTGCTATGACATAGGATCCATTTTTGTTGTCTTTAGTGACACAGTAGGGACTGTCGTAGCGATCTTCTAGTGAAGCCAAGTACCTAAGCTCTGCGTTTGACAATGGGTGAGTACGAGCTAACACTAGATCATTGATTTGCAATGTACTCTCTCTTCTGCGTTTGTCGTAATAGAGTTTTTCGCTTGTTTTTGAGCTAGTTCTCTGCAACAATTCGCAGAATTGAGAATTATTTTCAGTCTGCCAGAGGCATGTTTGTGTATTGGCCTAAGTAGTCATATTTCATGTATGGCTTGCAAGACCTAGAGCACTGTTCATGTCTGTTTTGCTGACCTATCATCTTGTGATTGTATGAGACGCTGGTGATGGCATCCTATCACAGGCTACTAACTGTATGGGACTGCGCCGAGACCACAACCTGCTTGTTCGGCTGGTTCTATTTGGGCATAGGCTGCACGCTCTTATCAGTCAATGTCTAAATTTTTTCAACCACACTGTGACACTCTGAAGACTCGCTTCATATGGTGTCTTTGCATGGTTAAGTAAAAAAAAATAAATGAATAAACGAAAGGTGCTATGAGATTAGTGTCTCTTCCCTTTTGTGACTCATCAGTTTTGGGAATAGGATGCGACCTACTTCCTGGGGATGAGTTCTGAGAATAGGGGGAACCCATTTTCTAAGGCTGCAGTTCTGAGAACATGGCACCTCCCCTTCTCTGACTCATCTGCTCCAGATTTAAGGAATTTCCTGCGTTCCCCTTGTTACTGACATTTCTTTGGGTAACCTCTCGCACAATAAGTGACACCTGCGACCAGATTAGGCACCTGTGCATGAGTCATGGTGACTCTTCACACCTGGATCGGCTTAAAGGAGGGGGAAAATCCACAAACAGGAGGTTCAAGGTCCATTTTCGGGGTCCTCTATTGTGTCCATTATCTGTGGAATTTCCTGTTTCCTGATAGCTATTGTTCACTTATTGTGATAAGCTAATCTTTCTACAGTTTTATTGTGTTATGGGCCTAGATCCTGTTTCAGACTTAGGCCTCAACACGTGTGAATGCAAAATTTCGCTTTTTTGAAAAATATAAAGTACACTTCTTTTTAAGTTTTAGTTGGTTTTGCCAAGTTTCCTTGCATGTTTCTTTCTTGGGCAACCCGTTCCGGCCATTAAATCCAGTCTTGGTCTAAACCCTTGGCAAAAAACAGAATTAAAAGGGTTCTGGGTTAATAACACCTTCTCTTCCTTTCCCAGTTCACTGGCCATTAAATTCAGTCAAACTGTGTCCAGAAAAGATTGGTGAAGGAGATAATGAACTCAGTTTTTCCCCTTGCCCGTCGGAGTTTCTAACCTATTAGATACAGACCTGTTTAATGCAAGAGTCGAACTGGGCCAGGTAACTAGGTCCGCTTCGAAGAGTTAGAAGTTTCTCTAGACACCCTAGTGTTCCGTGCATCTGTCTCGAATTTCCTAATAGGGAGCTAGTCCCATTCAAAAATTCGTCATGTTGCCACAGTTCACCTTTAAGGATGGGTGGGAAATCTAAAAATGTTTTTAGATGGGGTGGGAAAAAGGAGTTAGTCGCCGGAGCGCTTAACCCAGGTTTTCTAGCAAAGAGACAAGAAAAGGATTATGTGCCTGCTGGATTCCTTAGTATGTAACTCAGTAGACGGACGGCACCATCTGCCCTACACGCGGGACCGAGACATTCGGGCAGTTGCCTGGGTCGACCCAAATCGACGTGGCTGCCCACCCCGCTGTCCTAACCCCAACGGTTGCTAGCCGCCAGTGAGAGGTACAGGGTTCGCAAGGTGCCTGATCAATGTAAGAGAATCCTCGTGAGCGTTCCTACCCACCCGGCAGCTTCACCGCCGTCAGTAGTGCCTACACAAATTCTCTTAGCCGGGACCTCTTTGCTAGTTGGCCTAAGATGTGTTTTGCTACAGCATGTGCGAAGCGTTTGCCGTTGCTTCGCCCCTGCATATAGATGCAGGTCCGTAAGTCGTCTTATTGCACCCGGCCGGCTTGGCGGGCCAGCAATGGTCTTTTATCGGCGACTATAGGACACAGCGCAGTTTTTAAACACCAAAGTAGCCAAGTGCTTGTTTGTCCGCGACAGAGTGAACTGTCACGGGGGTTGGGACATCAGGACTCCCAAGCCGAAGCTCAGGACCCTTAGGTCACGGTGGCTTGTTAGGACATGAAGTAGGCAAAAAATTAATTTTGCCAGGCTCAAAATCCCAAGGACGGGCCCCCAAATATGACCGTCTCTCGCCTGACCAGCAGGTTTGGGCTTGATAGAAGGGCGAGGGGGACGGAGCATAATAAAACTGACTCGGAGACATAGTTGAGTTTGGTTAATCTTTATTAACCACAGCCTCAACCCATGGCTCTGACCAGTTCGAATGATGCTGCCGACAGATCGGCGTCGTACGTTGTCCGCAACCGGGTCGCATGACTCGGTTGCACTATCTGTGATCCGGACCCTACCTAATGTAGGGAACGGTTCCTCTCAGGTTGCGTCGATAGCAGGGACTGTCGGGGGATCCCAGCAGTCCTGCGGTCGAGAAGCGAGACTGTTAAGTCGGCAAATGTCCATACTGCGTTCCGAGAGAGAACAGGGATGTGTCTCCGTTGAGTGACTTAAGCAGACTGTCTCCTGTTGCCAGGAGTCGCGTCCAGGAGGAGTGGTCAATCAGGGAAGGACCCTGATTAGTCAGTGTCCTTCCAGCCGGGGGGTCTCTCTTTACCCCACGTGACCCTTGATCATACTCGAGGTACGATAAGCGTTCACAAAATTTTTGGGGGTTTAAAAGAGGCACAACTATTACCTTTTAATACTGTGATAAGTTGTAAAATTTTAATATTTTCAAATTTTCCAATTATAACATTTCTGTTTAATTTTTTTATACATGTGTTTATGTGTTGTTATTTAAGAAAGGAGTAATTTGAAAAATAACACTTGTGGAAAATCTAAAGTTTAATGAATTTGGTCTTGAAATTTTCAAATAACGAAATAATTTTTTGTTTATTATGCTAAACTTTTTGTTTTAATGAAATAACATTCCAGAAACAAATTTTTTTTTAATTTTTCTATAAATTGATATTTAATTTTAAAAAAATATAAAAATAAAAATGAAAAATTGTTGGAATTGTTATCCAATATTGTTGTCTAATTTGTTCTCCTAGCATTATTAGGGAAATATAACTAGTTTCAATTGTATAAACTGTTTTTGTTATTACCTGTACAAAAGGTAATGTTGCTGTGGCAACTTTGTTTCTAATTCTTAACCACTTCTTATTTTTATGCCAGCTGTATTTCTCTTCTATAAATATGGATTAAATGGAGTGTTATTCCCTCCAGATGATTATGCATCCTATTCATTTATATACAACATGGTAGCAGATGATGGTTCATCTGGACAGTAGTGACAAGCAGAAAAGGTCAGCAAAAAGAAACCCAGAAACCAGTGAGCAGTATGGAATATAGGCTTAGATGGATGAAGGCAATCATAGGCCTAAAAAGAGGTGGCCCTACCTCCAGCATGTGTCTGTGTTAAGTTGACAAGATCCTATGATAAGGACTACAAGAATTCAAGAAAAGAAAATTAATTTTAATTAAATTAAGTTTTCTGAAACAAAAATTTATTGTTAAGATTAAGAATTTTTGGTGGGCCTTAAAATAGGGTAATGATGATTCCATTGCATTGGAATCATGTCTTTGTACTAGTAGAGAGCACTAGGCTCAATATTAATACTCCTGAGTGTAGATACAGGTTACTAGGGCATACTGGTTGCTCAACCTAGTAAACCTAAATCAGGATAGTGTAGGTAATCCTAGTAGAGGATTACAAGCCCAAATTATATTGTTCTGCTACAAGAAATTGTGATCCTACATAGTGATATTTATTCACCCGAAATGAATGGGGTTGCGGAAAGGTACAATTGTACCATGGCAGAAGGTGTTCGTTCTCTTCTGTTAGATTCCGGCCTGCTCAAATATTTGTGGGCAGAGATTGCAGTGACCGTATGTTACTTGCGCAACAGATTCCCCTACAGTACTTTAAAAGGGTTGGTGCCATATCATTTATGGCATGACGGGTTTTTCTGTCTGTCATCTGAGAGTTATAGGTTCTAAGGCCTACATACACATCCCTCAGGTCAACCGAGATAAATTAGACACAAGAGCTTGGGAAGGTGTCATAGTTGGGTATGCTATACATACCAAGGGTTTTCGCATTTGGAACCTAACTGCTGGCAAGGTAGTAGAATCCAAACATGTCAGAGTGGATGAAAACTGTAGATGGGGATCTAAAAGTTTTTCCAGAGACTCTGCCATTTGGGGGGTTCAGCTTATTGCTTTGGGAGATTATTCTGACAGTAGTTTAGATGATAATCCACAATGCCCTGAAACTAGAGCCAGAAGGAATTTACCTATAATGTCTCCTCCATTAACTCCACCAAGAGGTTCTCTTATCAGAGAGACAGTAACACCTCAATAATCCCGGTTACACCCCCGCGGACACCGGCTCCTATTCCATCCCCAAGGTTGAAAGCACCTGTTCCATCTCCAAGAACAAAAATAGCTACTAATACTTTAGAAACATGTCCCCTACCTATTGCTAGATCCTCTAACAATGGGGGGCTGGTAGGGACATCAGCAAGGACATTTAATGTTGTGGATCCTTGCACTAGTTCTACTGTGAGAATACCTCCTCCAAGTTGAAAAAGAGCAATATTTACTCGCAAGCGTGGATATACAGCTGGAAAGAAATATGTATGTTATTATCCAACTGCTAAAAAGAGACTGTTTAGTCACGCTGAGGTGAAGCGTTATTGTACTTCTAAAGGTCTGCCTTATGACAAGGCAAATTTTAATTTTTCTAAATCATCTGCAGTCCCTCCTGTGGTCAACACTGAGGATGATAGTGACTGTGAGACCGATACCTCAGAACATGATGTTTATGCAACTCATCATGTTGCATATAATGTATATATTCCCAAAACTTATAAGGAGGCTATGGAGACTCCTGAGAAGGACTTATGGTTGAATGCCATGGAAGAGGAGTTAGCCACTTTTAGGGAACGAGTAGTTTATGAAGAGATAGATATGCCCACTGATGATATTAATATAATGGAAAATAAATGGGTTTTCTATTTAAAACGTGATGCTCAAGGTATTGTTTGTCGATTTTGGACTATGCTTGTTGCCCAGGGTTTTAGTCAAAAGTTTGGACTTGATTATGAGGAAGTGTTTGCTCCTGTAGTCAACTATGTCCTCATCCGACTGTTTTTTGTGCTTCTAGTACACAAGCTCGGGTGGCTTGACTTTCATTTAGATGTGAAAGGAGCTTACCTCTATGGGGATCTCAATGAGACCATTTACATGCGTATTCCCAAAGGATGGGAAACACCTCAAAATAAAGGCAAAGTTTGGCGCCTTCACAGGTCATTGTATGGACTTAAACAAAGTGGTCGCCAGTGGAATTTTAAGCTAAGGCAAGCTTTAAATGATATTGGTTTTGAGAGAATCCCAGGGGTCAATGGGGCATTTGTGTCTCAAGAATCGGATGCACTTATGCTTGTCTATGTGGATGACATGGTGCTGTTTACTTCGACACCCGAGGTCAAGGTCAAGATTGTTGAAAATTTACGTAAACATTTCATTATTACAGACCTTGGACCAGTTACTAAGTTGCTAGGTGTACAGTTTGAGCGAACCTCTGATGGACAGGTGTTCATTCATCAGAGAGATTACATCGCCAAATTGATGGCCAAATATGAAATTGGATCAGAGCACCTATGCAAGGTTCCTATTAATGTGGGAACAATGGTTCAGTGTGTACGTGAAGGGGATACCATTTTAGCGGATGAAGATTTTCCTTATCGCTCACTCATAGGAGCTTTATTATTTCTTGCATCTCGTACTAGACCAGATATACTCTTCCCTGTCATTTTGCTATCCTAATACAGTGTTGCTCACACTCAAAGACATGTAAATCTTCTAAAACAGGTACTACAATATGTAGCCAATACAATGGAGTATAGCATCTGTTTATCAAATCTTACAATGAAGGGCTTTTGGGATATGCTGATGCTAGCTGGTTATCTGACAGAGATTCACGTAAGAGTTTTGGTGGATATATTCTTACTGTATGTGGAATTCCAATTACATGGGGATGTGCAAAACAAAAATACGTAGCTTTATCCACTATGGAGTCTGAGTACAAGGCAATGGTTAGTGCAGCCAAAGAAATTGTATGGTTACATGGTGTAATTGAACAGTCAAAAGTTATTTCATTAGAAGCTCCTACTATGTTTTCAGATTCGCTTTCAGCTATATATTTTGCCTCTAATGAAATAGAAAATAGCAAAACTAAACACATAGATGCTAGATATTATTTTCTAAGGGATTGGATAATGGAGAAAATCTTTATTCTTAAAAAGGTTCCTACGGAATTAAACGTAGCTGATATGTTTACAAAGTTCCTTTCCCCTGTGCGCTTAAAATTTTTGACTGATTATGTATTCACCATGTTGCCCTCTGAAGCATAGAGTGCAGATACACTCAGAAACCCTTGTGTTAAAAGAATACCAGGAGAATGGGGGGGCTTTGTTGGAATTGTTGTCTAATATTGTTGTATAATAAGTTCTCCTAGCATTATTAAGTAAATATAACAATTGTATAAATGGTTATTGTTATTACCTGTAGAAAAAGGTAATGTTGCTGTGGCAACTATGTTCTGTGAAATTTAACTACTTCTAAAGTTTATGCCTTATGTAATTCTCTTCTAATGGATTAAATTTGGAGTGTTATTCCCTCCAGATGATGGATTCCATTCATTTAATAAATACAAAATCAACACTATTAACACACAAAAAGTGTGAACACACTTCTAGAAAGAACTGTGATCGCTAATCACAGCAAAAAGTCCTTCCAAAGAGACAGAGAAAAGGGAAACCAACAAGGAAACCCCTCTGATCATTTGATGGGTTCAAAATAAAAGCAAAAATTGGCAAAGTTTCAAGACAAAGAAGTATTTACTGGAATTTTTACAAATAACACTCCACCAAATCTCTAAAATCCATAGATGAATTAGAAACCACAACCTCTGGGTTAACAGAAGATTGTAAAGATTGGGGCCTCAAATCGAAAGTTTTACAACATGCAATGGGTGGTAGAAGCAAGCTTGGATTTTTTCTTTGGTTCCTTACTGAAACATTTTGACAACTTATGACCGGTTATGATGATAAAGTTAGAACATTTGAGAATTTCTCAAATAAAATGATGGCAAGATATTGGAATATTTGGATTTCATACCAATAAAAAACTAAAGGTACAGATCAAGTATAACCAAGCAAGTATAACCAAGTGCTAAGACAAAATATAAATAGTTTACAATTATTTGATAAGACTTTCATTGATAATATGCAGA
>JAQFZN010002332.1:0-11711 GCA_034687075.1 Geophilus carpophagus | reverse complement strand
CTTATTTATACTAAAATAAGAGAGAGCAAAAAGAGTAAACTGATTGTCATTGGACAATCAAAAGAGTTAACTGTTTATTACTTGTCATCTCTAATGAGTGGCAAGTTAGGGGCGTGGTTAGTTCTAACAATTAAATTCTGAACAATGATTTCGCCTCCTTGCGGCAAAATATGTAACTAACTCGGCTCAGGCCGTCACAACATTAGCTTACCAAATGCATCTTTCTCTGAAACAACAATATGAATCAAGAAGAGTTCAAAATACAGTTTCTCTTTTGCAATATCTTAATAATCCTGAAGCTAGAAATAAAATATCTGACACTTTCAAGATGCTTTCTCTGAGTGCCTTAAAGAAATATGCCACTTCTGTATACATTTGACTATTTCAAAAACAAGATCCTGAACATTTTATGGATATCAGCAATGCTCAAGAAACTGAAGATGAGATTAATATTAGTGAAGAGGACGATTTCAGAAAATGCCTCCACCAGGAGATGACAAAATTAGAATCAAAAACATTTGACTGCTCAACTAAGTCCTGTTTTTAATGCAAAAAATGAAATTGCAATATTCAAAGCAGAAAAAAAAAGAAGCAAAAATCTAGATTAATTGTATAATGCCTTAAGAACCATAAAGCCTACAAGCTGTGAAGCAGAGCGAGCATTTTCATCAGCAGGATTTTTTATAACCAAGATATGATCTAGTCTTTCTTCTGACACTATTAATGCCTTATGTTTTCTAAAATGTTACTTTTTAAATAAAAGTAAACAAAAATAAATAATTGTTATTGTTATGTCAAAAAATCTTATTAAAGATTGTTATTGGTAAATCACTTTATTTATGAACAATACGCACACACGTGGTAACATCTGTGCTAAATACAAAAAAGATGGTATTATATACCATTTTTAATTGTGTGTACATCATACGTAATTAGTGTAATTGGTGCTGCACGCAGATTATTAGTCTTGTTGCTCATTAGCTAATACGTGTCAGAGTTTGAATGAGGACGCAATTGAGTTTTAAAATATAAAAGTAGAAAAAGGTTTATTCCTTACTTAGGAAATAACACAGAGCTCTTGCTCTTACAATCATATAAATCATAATGAGTTACATTATTTCTTGCCCTTTTATAGGTGCAAACAATTACATCATTTGATTGACAAGTATTACAAAAATAAAGCCGTTAAAAACGGTTAAGATCATCAAAACAATACTCCGCACGCGACTTAAGCGGACCCTAAACTCATTAAGAGAAAACAATTGAATACTGTCTAGACTTAATACAATAGACAAAAAATTCATCCTAAAAACAATCATTATACAAATATTAATAATACAAAAAGTACACTTTATAATTATATCTTAAATCCTAAAACCCCCACAATACGTACATTTCAACACTCCTCAATGTGTCAACAAACAATTTTACCAAAATTATAAAACAAATAATTCCTACAAAAATTATGGTAATTGACAAAAATAAGGCAAAAATTTGTTTACTCATTCCCGTTGATCTTTAAGTTCATTCCCTTTATATTTGATTGGTGTTTGTCCCTCGACAATCCCTTTGTTAGTATATCCATAATAGTAAAATGGAAAGTAAGGAAACTCCTTAGTTCCATTGTTTATTCACACGATAGCGCCACAGTTTTTTTGGCCTGGACTTACGGTCTAATGGTGCAAGCTACTGTGGAAACAAATCTACCAGTTTCAGCTGAAAATTTATCATAGAATTTGGATCTCTTAATAACTCTGATTACGAGAATGCTTTTAGATAACCAACAGGTATTGATGAAATTTAATAAATGAAAATTTATATTAACTACATGTTATATCTTCTTAGTGTTCTCCATAGCGATTGCCTATCGTTTCATATAGCCTGTTTAGTAGAACTTAAAATATGGAATGGTACAATTAATTTAATTTAATTTATACATCTAATTTTAATAACCGATTCTTTTTAGTTTTATTTTTTTTGCACACACTTGTTGATTTACAACTAGAAAAAGCAGTAAAAAATTTCTTTATAATTATTATAATGACTTATTTAAATACTTTTAATTCATTTTAGATATCCTGATTTGCAACTGGCTGTTATTATCTTCTTATAGGAAAAAATGATCCAGCTAGGCAATACTTAGAGTACATTTTAAATTTTATATTATACAGTATATTTTAAAATTTAAATGAATTAATTTAATGATTAAATATTTAATAATATTAATTTTATAGTAAAGCAACTTGGATAGAGTATTGGTTCCTGCATGGTTAGGCTATTTTGCAGTAGAAAATGAACATGACCAAGCAATGGCTGCATGTTTTAAAGCATCACAATTAATCACATTTGCTGTTGTTGTATATTGGTCTGTAATATGGACTTATGAATAACAGCAAATTAGTGGAACGTTTTTTTCAGTCAGGCACTTAATATAAGTTAGCTCCTAATGATCCTTTTATTCTACATGAAATGGGAGTCATAGCATTTTAAAAGCAAAAGTAATTAATTTTAATTTATTTCACTTCATTTTATTTAATTTAATTATTTTACATATTATAGTTTAAATGTTATTTTTATTTTTATAGCCGGAGACAAGCTGAATTTCATTTTACAAAAACTTTAGAAAGGGTTCAGAGTGTGAATCATACTGTTTCATCAGAGAAATGAGAGTCCTTGCTGAACAATTTGGGCCATACCTGTCGCAAATTAAAATTAGTTTCAAGTTATTTTGATTGTTTGTTAATTTTTTCAATGAATAAATTTAATTGTTTTTTAGAAAATCTTCAGTTTCATCAGCAAGCACTGTTACTTTCTCCCCAAAATGCAGCAACATTTTCAGCCATAGGGTTAATTAATGAGATCGAATGCAGTTGCTGTGGATTATTTTCACCGGGTAATTAATCAGATGAATGAATTTGATTCAAAATTTTAAATTTTTGTTATATTTGTAAGGCTTTGGGAATTTGTCGTGACGATACTTTTTCTACAACAATGTTAGGTCATGTAATAGAACAACTCATTATTGAAATGAGTGCTTGTGAAGGTACATTTTCATCTACAATTTGAGTTTTTTATTTATGGTATTTATTTATTTATTTTTAATTTGAAGGTGATGTAGATGACATTCCAGTGATAGATGTTCCATCAGAAATTGGCAAATGTGAGAATCAAAGTTTAAGTGAAACGAAGGAAACATCAGTTACAGATTCCACTATGGCAATTGAAATGGATTTAGATAGTACTAATTATTGATTGTTAATGTGATACGATAAATGTTTCTAATGTCATTTATAACACAATTAAAAAATTGTTAGCATTTGGCATTGATAATGCTACACAAATAAAAATTTATTTACATTTATTCAGTTTCTACAATAAAAGATGTGTCATCATCATCTTCTTTATCAAAATCCCATTTAAATATTTTTGTTAAATAATTTTTAAACCTTTTACCATTTTCTACAAGTTCTTTATTAATTAGTATGAACAAGGAAGTTTTTACAGATTTAAAATATAGGTGTAAATTATAACTTAAAGATAAATGATAAAACTTGTTCTAAAATTTATTTAAAAATATTTAAAATTAAAAAAAAATTAAATACCCTTCATATCCTTAGCATTATTAATAATATTATAACATAAAATTTAAAAGTAAATTAATAAAATTTCCAATTTTAAGGTTAAAAGCCAAAAAAAAATTTTAAACTTACATGAAGTTGAGGTAATACTGCTTACAGCCAGGCCAAATTGACTGCAGTACCACTTTCTGCCACCAAACAATTGCAGAAATGATGTGGCAAATACATGAACTTATATTAAAATAAAGATTGCGAAATACAAATATTATTTTTTAGGAAACACTTTGGTGGGAATTATTGTTAGTAGTTTTAAGTTTATTAATCTATATTTATTTTATTTAAAACTAAAAAGGTATTAGTAATAGTAATTTTTTTTGTAACACATGTCACAAAATATTTGGGAGGGCGCTGTAGTAGTAGTTTTCTTACTTCCCATTTTACTATTATGCTAAAAGCAGTCAGAAATTTTGGCGAGAAGTAGCATGGTACTACTTTTTAATCACTACGCTTTTGTAAAGAGGCTCGACCAATCATATTACAGTGTCTTATTCTCATCTTGAGTGCGCATAGAGTATAGACAACAGTGTTTTCATGCTTGCCCAAGCATACAACTCTAAGTCAGATACTTTGTCATCAAACAGTGAGGATTAGAGCAAACCCCCTTGGCCCAAAATTTCTTGCCTGCTATTCCAGGTGATTTAGCATTAGCAATTCCACAATGTTTCGATTATCTTGTTCTCTTTGACTCAGGACCTGGGGACAATCATATAATTCTATTTGGTTGTCTAGAGCTCTTAGACAAACAGTGCAAAAAAGAAAATATGCTTAATAACAGAGTTCAGCATGCAGTAGCTGTATATGGACAAGCAGAAATACTAGTGTATGTAAAATCAATACCTTATTGAAGCTACACGTAAATAAAATTTTTTTCATTTATTTATATTTTAAAATTTTTTATACGATGAAGTATGCGTTTAAGAGTAGTGCGAAGAAGTGTAGATGCTATTAACTGTAAATGTGATTAAGTGTAGTAGCAATGATCTGAGTGTGGTGAACTGTAGCGTGATTAAAAGTAGTGCAAATAAGTGTATGGTTATCGAACTTTAAAAGTCTAGAGCCAAATAAATCAAAATAAAGCACTAGAAGTAAGATTGAAAGATCATAAAAGAGATATAATAAACAAAAAAGAAATAAATGCTATATGCAAACATAAAAAAGAGACTGGTCATGAAATGCATTGGTCATCAGCAACAATAAAAAACACCGAAGAAGATTAGTACAAAAGAAGAATAATAGAAAGCTAAGAAATTGAAAATGCTAAACAAAAAGGAATACATTTAAATGGAAATAAAGGATTAGATTTAGTCAATGGAATAATAGAAAAATTACAAGAAGCAGAAAAACTCATAATAACATAACAACAAGAAAAAGAAGAGTAAATATACAAAGAAAGGGAACAAAAAATGCAGAAAAATGAGAGGAACAAAATTCTGACATTAAAACATCATAAAATCATCATAAAAATGTTACAAAACATCCCAGAAACGTTTTACACTTAAAAAACAATATAAAGAGGTTCAAATAGTAGTTAAAGAACAAAATGTTCTGATGATGATTTTTTGGAAAATATTGAAAAGTCCTTAAACTATTGATGAAAAACAAAATACATGTGGTAAAAGCCATAAACAAAGTAATAACATAACCTAGAAACAAATGTTAAAGAAATAATAATCCAATTATTATTTATTCAATTAAAAAAATAATAATTTAAATGTATTTAAGTGAGACTGTGTTTTACGAAATTGATAAAACATTTCTAATTCAGAATTCAGATAACACAAATTTTTTGACATACTACCTAGTACCCGACAAGGACATGTCCCTGTCCCCGAGTTTTTTAAGGACATGTCCCTGTCCCCGAGTTTTTTACGGACATGTCCCTGTCCACGAGTTTTTAGGACATGTCCCTGTCCCCAAGTTTTTTACGAACATGTCTCTGTCCACGAGTTTTTAGGACATGTCCCTGTCCCCAAGTTTTTTACGAACATGTCCCTGTCCACGAGTTTTTAGGACATGTCACAGTACAAGAAACTATTATTGTTAAATACTAGTAATTGGAATGTTTTACATAAATTATGCTTTTTGTTGAAATTCGATCTTAAATGTTGAGTAAATGTTTCCACTAGATATAAATTTCAATTTTCTTAAGTGTAAACTTAATTATTAACATTATTATTAACAATTAAGATTTGGCAGTGTTAATTCTGCATTATGTAACAGAATTTGTGCAAATTGCATTTCCAAAACACATAAAATAACTTGCACAATTAATCGTAAATGTTTAAAAATGAAAATTACCGTATTACAGCACTTAAATATGAAAGCTAATTTGAAAATTGATTTTCATTTATCGATAAATTGTCGATAAAAATTTATCAATTGCGATTGCATCGTTTCGTGTTCATTTATACGGACATGTCCTTCTAACTCGAATACAGTGACATGTCCTTATAACTCGGAGGTAGGGACATGTCCTTAAAGGCGAGGGAAGACGGTATTTATTTTAATTCTTGAGTAAATTATAACACAATGAACTTGTAGTTCAATCATTTTCAATTTTTTTTCCATATAAGTTATTGTTTTTGTTCAAACTATGACTTTAGTTGTAGGATTAGTTTGTGTAGGTATATTTAATCACAGCAACAGCAAGGACTGGTAGCTTAAATTAAATATAATTAACATAATTTTCAACTAGAAGCTAAATGAAGTTCCATTTCATTGCAGTCTATAAATCGGCTCTGAACTCCTTGATTCTTATCACTTCAAAGTTCTTCAACCTGATCAAATAAGATTTGATTGAAGTGGAAAAACAAACATTGTATTTATAAATGGAAGAATGAACTCTGAAATATATCAGAAGATGTTGTTTGAAAAATTAATTGTATTTGGGCCAGTGATAGGTGGTAATAACTGGAAATTTCAACTCGATAATGCTACCACTTATGTATTGAAGTTTATAAAAAATGGTTTGAAAGAGAAAAATTAGATGCAATTGGGGGGATAGCCAGCTAGAAGTCCTGACATAAACCCCATAAATTTTCTATGGGGAATGATAACACCAACTGTATATGCAGAAAACAAGCAGTACAACTCAATTAATGAACTAAAACTAGCTATCACTAATGCTTGGAAATCATTGAAGCTTGAACAATTAAAAAAACTAGTAAATACAATGCCTGACAGTTTTTAATCTTACTGCTGCAAATGGTGGGCCTACAAAGTATTAAAAAAATTTTAAAAGCAAATTTCATTACATTGTTGAGAGTGGGTTTATACTTTTGAAACAGGGTAAAATCAAAAAAGTGTAATAATTTTTTAAATATGTGTTCAATTTTTAAACAAAATTGTGTAAATGTATATATCAATATACAGTAGCACCTATTAAAATTACATTTAATTATCTCTTAAATAAAAAAAAATATCTAAAACTTTTAGGTGTGTTTATAATTTTGAAACACACTGTATGTAGTTGTAGCATAGTTCTTTACATACAATTTAACAAGAAATAATTATTCAATATCATGGATGTGTTATAGAGAAATCCATCAAAAACTGTATGCAATGTCGTCTAGTGGCAGAATTAGTTACTAATCTCATTGGAATCATTGCAAGTGTTACAGTTGAAAGACCATTCTATCAAAGGACTGTGCAATTGGTAACACCTAATGATTGTTTAATGACTCTGATTCCTGACCTGTGCACATGGTGCCAGAGTTTAATATTTCAATTAATACATCCTGTTTGTTGTTGATTGAGAATTGCCTACATGGGATAGGCAGGGCTCTTACTGGACTAGATTGTATTCTGAGGCAAACAATTAATATGGTGAGGGAAAAAGTTGAAAATTTTTTAAAGAAATAAAACAAAAAAAGATCCTCTGTAGCAGTGCTTTTTAAAGTGTGCTCCATGGAGCTCTGGGATTTCGCAAGCTACCTCAAAGAGCTGTGCAAATCTCCTAATCAAGTTTTTAAATAAAATTATAGTTTTAAATCCCCTAAAAATAAAATTATAATAATTTACTGCTCTGAAAAGTTTAAACTTATTTAATTAATAAACTAAAAAATGCCTACTAGATAAACAAGTAAGTTCTTCAATTATGCAATTAGTTTGTTACGATTTAAGAATTTGTTAAAATCTAAAATCAGATTTAAAAAATCTATTAAAAACTGTTACACTGTAACTCATATTCACAAGACTACCGTAACTGTTATGGTAGTCTTGTGAATATGTGTGTCATACCAAATTATATATTTTAATTCTGTTCAAAGCTCCTAGTTTATTGAATTTTTGTCTATTGGCAACACACAATTAGTGAACCACTGGACTTCGTGTAAAATCTTATGCTTTTAAAGGACTTTGCAGCTCCAAAAGTTTGAGAACTTCTGCTCTATAACAAATATGGCACCAAGTTCTGAGGAGTGCCCTTTGTTAAGCATTGCTCTGAGGCAGATACCTTGACAGCAGTACTGGGAATAGGTGTGTACTGGTGATCCTGACTGGGGCATCGAGAGCATCCTTAGAACCAAGTGAGTCAGACTTATAAGTGAGGTGCTGAGAGTATGCCTACACTCTATGCACACTCAAGAATAGAATAATTGTTTGAAATATGATTGGTCAAGCATCTTTACAAAGGCGTAGTGATTAGAAAGTAGTACCATGTTATTTCCCGCTATTATAAATGAAGTGGACTCTATTTTGTTTGTTAAAAAGTAAACAAAATTGTATATTTTACAAAAGTATTGTCATGTGAAATTTTATGATTAAAATAAGCTTTTATTGCTAAAAGTACCAAATACATACATTACAGTCTGTATATTCAGTCATTACATTTGTTTTTCATAAAACTTAACTCCATAATTTCTTGTGTAGTAACTTTCTTTACAAGAAGTTAGTTAAAAGGGCTTGACCAATCATATTTGAAACAATTATTCTATTCTTGAGTGCGCTCAGAGTATAGGACCAAGTGGGTTAGAAATTTTGACTCACTTGGTCCTACTGTAGGGTAAACTCTCAGTACCTCACTATCACAGCAATGACTCAGATTAGTAGCACTGAACATTCATAGCAGCTGTTTGAGTTTGCAAAGGCTTTTCAGCATAATCTTATGCATAGACAAGGCAGGTTATGGGATTGACATGAGGCATGCTGTCATGACTGACATTGAGGTAGATACTGGTGAAGCAATCTACCAAGCACTGAAGACAGGTTATGGTTTCTCTGTGTTAAGCTCAAATTAGTTGTTGCTAATAAAACTAACTTACTAATGTTAATTTTAGGAATAAAATGCTAAAATTTTAATTCTATCAACAAAAAAATAATTAACATTTACAATTTAGGCAATTAGGAATAATAAATTTTAAAAATTTAGTAAATATTATGGCTAATAATGATGTGCAAATAAAATAAATATACAGACTATTTACAATAAAGATGCAATAAAAAATAAATTTTTTCATCATACTAAAACTCTAAATTTCTTTTATAGTTGACGATAAGAGAATATTACGATTTGTCATGATGGTCTACGAATTGATCTTTCGATCTCTAAACTAATGAGTAGTGACGTTTAACTGTTATTTTTATTAAAAGTCTGTAAGTTTACTATCTATTTATTTTTACAGTGAGCATTGTTCCAAAATTTTTCAAAATCTGCAATAAACTAAACAATGAAATCCCCAAAAAGAAGCCGATAATTCCAGAAAGATCACTAATTAGCACACTGAACGGGTACATGTAATACTCGCTCACAATTTCATCCACTGCGTCATCCATTAAAACTTCTAGCTTTAGTGTATTCGAACCTCGTTCCTTTTTTATTACGTAATCAACTTTAAAATCAGCTTCTTTGCAAGATCGAATACAAGAGCAGTTTTGGAATTTGCCTTCATATATTTGCCAACGATCGAACAATTGTAACACATCGTGAACGTCAATCCAAGTAGTGCAGTAGGGCAGATTTGCTGCTTCAATTGACATAACTCTGTGAAATTAAAGGACATAATTTAAAAGTTAAAAATTTGAATTACATTAAAAAATTATTATTAAGAATTCTTACTTGCATTTAGCATATCTCTCAAACACTTGAATGAAACATTTATCATGACATTTTATATGTTCATCGATTGGTATACAAGGATTTGACCAACTGTTTGTATTTTGAACCTGCATAAATAATACAACAAAATGCATTTATTTATTTATTTATTTATGTAAAATAAAGTACAGCTAAATATATATTACTTCTCTTTTTTCAAATACAACTGCTAACTGAGCTTGCCAAATACCTTCAACATTTTTATAAATATTGCGGATATCTAATTCCCCACTAATATGGGGATAAATCTAAAGATTAATGAAATAATTTGTTTATTAGTAAATTCACAATCAGTATATACTCAAATAATAGCCTCATTCAATGTCTAAAAACCGAAACGGTTTTACTTGTTTATCTCGTGAAAAAGTCATCAAAGACAAGAGAAACCATTTTTTAAATAAAAACTACACTGAAAGACATTTGTTATCCTGTGGTTTATGGGCTTGTTTTTGTTTTAATTTGGCCATTTTGGATCTACTTAGATCGAGGCACTCAACATGTTTGATTTTGTCTATTTTCAAGTACTATTTTTACTTAGATGTTTAAAGTAATTTTTTGATTCAATTGCTAATAAAAATAAATTGAATTGATCTAAAATTTAGCACATAAATAGGGTAATTACAAAACCTAGTGACCTACAAGTATATAAATGCAATTTGAACGTATTTTGTGTTTTACACATTGAACTTGGCTGTTGTTATTTATTATATACTCATTTAAATACATTATAATACGGTGCGCTGTATTTTGAATATCCTTTCACATATTGAATATCATTATGTTCTAATATCTCTATATCCATTCCAAATGTACTTTGAAATAAGGGACAACCTGTAGCAATTTGCAAAAGAAAACATTCAACAAAATATGATTTAAATTCACACAAAACTTACAAGTCAAATTTTCTCTACTTTTGTGAAGATCTAACTGAGAAAGCTATTCTGCAGAAAAGTTTACTCACCTAATGTTACATCAATACAACTACCTTGAAGTGAAAAAAATGAAGTAATATTTACATCACTTCCCAATGCATCCGTTTGATATTCATTGCACTGTCAAATAATTACATAGTTTGTAAATAAAATAGTAAATAAATTTTGTAAATTAAGACTTACAGGTCTATAAATTCTTATTTTATTTTGATCGATGCCATATTTGTTCCATACATTTTCTAGATCAGTTTCAGTAATGGGATTTTGCTCATCTTTCATTTCATTTTCAAAAATGGCTTTCTTAAATCGATGCAAATTATTACAAATAGATATACTTGGTAAATAGGTTATTTTTTGTTCTCTTGTAGTGCGTACTGTTCCGACAGGATACTTGAGATATCGCTGTATACTTAATCCTGCTTGCCAAAGAAATAGAATAGCACAAGTGAGGTATGCAAAAACGATAAAAAACTTTTTTCCAATACTGTTTTGTGAATTATAAATTTTTTTCAGGAGAAATGAAGATTTGTCATTGATTCGTTTATGTTTTCGTTGTTGAATTGTTTGTCTCGGATAAAAATGCTGTCTTTGATGATAGAATTTTCTTTGGTGGTAATTTGAATGATACGAAAGCATGCTTATCATTAACTGTATGAATGATTTTAAAAATATCTAATGGAAATTGAAGTTGAAATTCCTGTTCTTCGTTGAGTTTTCAGTGTGCTAAAATGAGAATAGTCTGAACAAAGCTAGTAAATGGCTTTGTAATGGCATATTCAATAAATCTAATTAAATGTTTATCACGAACACAATAATGATATTGGATATAAGTTGCTAATTTTTAATAGAATGCGTGTTTATTGATAACATGCTTGCACGACATTTGAAATTATAATAATTTAATAATAGTGAAATAGAAATAAACAACAACAAAAATGAATAAAGAATAAACTGAATTAAATGTTAACTTTTTTTTTGGATTATTACTTTTTAAACATGTGTTTTCAAGGTTATGTTATTACTTTGATTATGGCTTTTACCACATGT
>JAQFZN010002331.1:0-11711 GCA_034687075.1 Geophilus carpophagus | reverse complement strand
ATTTGTTTTTTTGACTATGAAATGTAAATGTAAGAAAATTTTTTGTGAATTTTTAAACTTTTGAAATTGAGTTGTAGATGTAAAAAACCTAAGTTGAAATTGCATGTCTACTGCAATTGCGCGGGAATCCACAGTGATTCGTGAAGTAAATAGACAACTTGTCTGTTAATGGATTCTGTTTTTTCTACTTTTACTTTATTTTCTTTAAGGAGCTTTTATCTTCGCCTTTGTGGATGGTAGTCCGGATGGTTTCTGGCGAGTTATCTTTGTTAATTGTCTGATTCACCAATTGCAATGGGAAAACAGCTGTTGATCTGGGTCCACCATACACACAGCTTTTCTAATAATTTTTCATCTTTGAAATTTGTTATTAAGATTGAACTCGTTTCCTGTTGTGCAAGGTTTCTCAACAAATTAGGAAATTTGGAGGGAGTAATGAGCACGCTTGAGGCAACAGTAAGAGGGAATAAGCAATACACATGTGAGGACTGGCAATTGTCTCAGAAAGTCACAGAGAGGTGTTACTTTTTAAACTTTTCAAACTTTTTTAAACTTTTATTAACTAACTTTGGACAACTTTATTTTTACGATTTTGTTAATGTTGAATTTATTGATTCTGAAGTGTTTTCAAAGGCAATTTCCCTGTATTTGATTTTTACTGTTTTATTGGGAGTGGAGACGAGACCACTTGCCTTCCACTTAATAAGATGGATTTATAACCATTTCTGAATGTTGTGCGGCCTTTCTTTTGAAGTATGTAATTTGTATTTCATTTAAGGGAGATGTTCAATAATGAGAAACTTTATTTTATAACTTTCACCCTTTCTGGAATTTCCGGGCGAGGTGGTTTGTGATTTTTGGTTCTTTGTGATGAAGGTCGACTAATGGTTTCATTTGTCTCCTCCCGCAACCTTGTACTAATTTAGTACAACAGGGGTGGATACTCACCTCTCTTTTTAGAACCTTTTTTCTTTATTTTTAGGCCACGTGTCTAGGGGATAATTCCCAAAATAGCATCAGTAGACAGGAAGTTGCTACTAGTTACCATCTACTGCGACCACCCCTCTCTAAGCTCACTCTTACACATGCTTTCACAGAGACAAGGTCTCTGTTCAAAGCAAAAAAAATCATACCAATACAACACACTCGAGCCAGCTTAGAGCTCAAACCAGTAGACGAACAAACCCAAGAAGATGACCCAGTCATTATGTTGCACCAAACCGAAGATACTATAGCAGCAATTTACGGATTCGATGAAACGGATCCTGAGATTCACAATCTCCTTGCAGCTAAGTAGGATGAACATAAGTCGGCTTAGAGGAAGACGACAGAGCAACAAGCTGCAAATGCCCAGGCAGTGTTGGACAAAGCCGCCGCAGAGGAGCAGACATGCAAAAGAGAGCAACTTTGCGAAGCGGCTCGCATCTGAGTAAAGGAAGAAATAAATAGAACAACGAATTAATTGCAAGACCTGTATCTACAATGTCAAGTACTGCCCTTCACAGCTTGCAATGACATTGGCACTGCGTCGCCGTTTTTGAGCACTCCATGCCCATTCCGCAAGACACAAACATGGCGCCCTTGATAACTGTCCCAACAACAGGTAACCTGTCGTTGGTTACAGTGGACAAAATCAAGGATGCTGCCCTTCGATGGTAACAAAGACACCGCTCGTGCTTTTCTAGCTGACGTGGTATTGACGACACAAGGTTTCGCAATAAATCTTGGAGAAATAGCGACCAAGTCGCCTTGGAAACTATTCAAGGGAGAAGCGTATAAATGGTGCGAAGACTCTGCTCCATTCTTGAGTTGGGTGGACTTAACCACTCAATTTCGAACACGGTTTGTGATGCACGATGAAGATGTGCAGGCTGCATTAAGAAACATAAAACAGGGGGCAGACGAACTATCTCTGCTGTTCCTAGGGCACATGAAGTCACTCTTTAAATGCATGCAAAATGCACCTTCGTATTCAGATAAGTTCACAGCTGTCCTGAGAGGTACATATCACCGAAGAGACATGACAAGTAATGCTCCCTATGTTGGCATCAACCCGGTCGTAGACCTGCTTACTGTCAAATATAAAAAGCCTCAATGATGCTGTCTCAGATGCTAAGACTTATAGCACAAAACAGACGACATCTGTCCCTAGGACCACGCCTGTTAAGAGGACGTACTCTGCACCGCATGATTCACTCAGCAAACAACCGATAACCATGCCTACGACCGGTTGCCAGGTTCTCGAGTTCCTGGTACTGCCATCTAATGTTCCTTTCATTCTCCTGCCTGCTCATTGGATGAAGGAAAATAAAATTGTCATTGGACAACCTAAAGATGATTGGCATCACCTTGATTTTCCTGAAAAAACATCTGTTTGTCAAACCAACAACTTACTTTGAAATGGCAAACATAATCACAGATTCATTCAACGAGTTAGTTGCTAAAGCCAAGTATGAAAAGGAAATAACCCCCACAGGTAATGACTTGTGGAAAATTCTTTTTGCATGTTGTGCTATCTCGCAACATAAACAAGACAAAATAAAAAATAATATTTTCTTTTTAATGGAAGTTTACGACAAAAACTCAGGTTGTAGTAACGACGTTTTTTACTCAATTTTAACGGGAGATAATCCTCCTGTTGTGACGGGATAAGTTAATTTGTACTTTTCTATTTTATCACTTGAGGGCACAGCAATAAGTTTAAGATTCATAAATTATTAAAGTTAATTGTTAGAGTTTTATCCTTTTTGATTATTATGATATTAACAATGATTTATTATTGTATTTGTCCCCTTTGGGATAAATAATGGAATCTTCTAAGTTTTCTTAAAGAGAAAATATACTAATTGTTAAAAAGAGAATTATACTTGAAATGAAACTGTAAACATATGATCTTAAAGTGAGACATGTAAATGACCTGTGATTGGCATTTTGGCTTGTGATAAGCACTGCCCTTGTGATAAGAAGATCGCTGTGATAGGCATTGCCGATAAATGCAGGCTGGTTTGGCACAAGCTCTGTGAGAAGCAACCTGTTTGTCCATTCCCAGCTCTGAGATTGGCAAGTTTGTTTGTTTAATGGCTCTGTGATTGAGCATGTTGTCCTCTATTGTCCTTTCTTTTGTGTATTTAATAATGAATTCTTATTAATAGGTTAATCTTTTGTGACATTACAGTTGGAACCCGTTTGGATTACCCCTAAACCTCAAACGAGATGCGTGGCCTAATCCTAATAAGATAAGTCATATCATTTAAACATTAGTTGTTATATAATTTTAAGGTTATTTAATTCTCTTCGAGAATGTAGTTAAAACGTTTAGTTTTACATTCATATTGTATTTCATTTGCATTTAACTTGTTTATTAGCACTTAGTGCTACGTTTGTACTTTTATCTTTATTTAATTACTCACTTGTTTGCAATTAATGCTGATTTAATTAAACAGTTTCTTTGCTTGTATTAGTTAACACTTATTGATTTACTCGTTAATAAATAGTTTAGTGTTCAATATGAGTTTGTAGTTGGCTTTCCTGATTCACACGAATCTAGTCCCGTCACACTGTTAGGTGCAAAGATCGGTCTATTAACCCTGTGAAAGCTGCTTTATTATATACGATGCTACGAGCGTTGTATAAAGCAGGACAAATATGTAAAAGTCAAAGCGAGTACAATAACCCACCTGTTATCATATTAAAAAAAACGGTTCTCATCGCCTTTGTATTGATTTTAAAATAACTAGGCGTGACAAATATGCCATGTCGAATATTTTTGTTATTTTTAGCATGTTTGAGAGGTAAGAAATACATCTCCACACTAGATTTATCTAAAGGTTATTATCAAGTACAATTGGACCCGAAAGAGCGTCATAAAACAGCGTTTAATATGCTGTTTGGCACTTTCAAGTTTATGAAGATGCCTTTTGGTTTCTCAAACGCCCCTAAGACGTTTTAGAGCAGGGGTGTCAAACTCGCGGCCCGCGGGCCGCATGTGGCCCACAGAGGGTGTTTTTGCGGCCCAGCCAATAATAACAAACCACCAATAGCAGCAAATATTTAACATTACTAATGACATGGTAGTTATTATTTTTTTAAAGACTGTTAAATAGCCTACAGTATAAGAAAATAATAACTACCACATTAAAAGTTGTGTACTTCCTTGCATTTCTATAAAAATTGAAGTTTTTTTTTATTTTGCGGCCCACATAAACTTTGACCTTGTTTATTTGGCCCGTGTTAGCATTTGAGTTTGACAGGCCTGTTTTAGAGGTTAATGAATAGGATCCTTGATACGGCTAAATTTAAATGCTGTATTGCAATTTAGATAATTTCGTCATTTTTAGTGACAACCTTGAAAACCAAATAACTGACTTGGTATACGTACTTAGTCGTTTGCGGGACTATGGTTTAATGGCTAATCCGATGAAGTCATTTATTTGTCTTGCTCGTGTTGATTTACTCGGATACGTGTTATCTGAGGCCAACTACGAGACAAACAAGAAGAAGTTACAGGGAATTCTCAATTACCCATTGCCGAAAAATTTGAAGCAGCTTCAGTGCTTTATTGGCATGATTGGGTTCTACGATTCATTAATTGAAAAATCACAGATTTTAAAGAAACCTTTTTACTCTTTGCTTTGTAAAGATGTAAAGTGGTCATGGCCAGGGAAATGTCAGGATGCCTTCGACAAGTTGAAGTCTCAGCTGGCATTGAGGATTGTGATGCCTCTGCCCAATTATAACCAACCCTTCGTAATACACACGGATGCGTCGGGCAGTGGTTTTCTTATGCAAACCGAGACAGAGGGTTTACCTCTCTGCCCAGTTTCGTATTTATGTCGCACCCTACAAGACGCAAAACTTAATTACAGTGCCTCAGAACTAGAGTGCTTAGCTGTTATATGGGCAGTGAAGAAGTTCCGTCCATACATCAAGTATTCGAAGTTTGTGGTCGAAATCGATCACATGGCTTTGAAAAGGCTCATGAATTGCGAACAGCCTGCCGGTTGGAGTTCCAACAATTAAATTTTGAAATTAAATATCGTAAAGGCACAGACAACAAGGTGGCTGATTCGCTATTTCGTGTTTATGCACTCGATGAAGATTACGATGCAAAAAAGGTAAACAAGTTGGCGACCAATCTGCCATCTCAACAAGGACGCAGAAATTAAAACTTGTAGAAATTATAACACAATTTCATAGGAAAACAAAATCCAAGTTGAATAAAATCAATATTTATTACATAATCAACTTGATCAGAGGTAAGCACACTTGGGAGTGAGTTAAAATTACAAAACTAGGAATATATAGAGATAAGCTATGATGTCATTTGCTAAACATAGACTTATGCTCGTAAAGTAAACTAAAAGATAAATACAGGAATGAGTCAAATTGATAAATTTTGACTCATTAGATATAAACAAAAGAAAATGTAAACATTAAATAATAAATGACACTAAGCAATGGGAAAGTAGGGGGAACCTGAATTGTTGATAAACACTTGGTCTAACAAAACTGTGTTCACATCACCATATCATACGCAAATAAATTTCACAGAGCGTGTGAACAGAAACATTAAAACCATGCTTCAAATTTTCACTGCTGTACACAAGAATTGGGACGTCAATATAAGAGATATTAATTTTGCCATGCGTACTGCAACGTTAGACACAACAGGATTCACTTCTGCCATGTTGATGTTTCTACATGAATTACGACCATTTTGGGATGGGAGAAAGTGTCATTCGACACATCCTTCGATTCTGAAAAACCTTATGACACTGTACGAATGTTGTCAAAATGTTTGTTAATTTTATTAAAATCTGTTGGAATTATTTCCTTATATTTTTGTCTAACATTAGTTTCCCAAGCCTCCACTTTTTGTTTTGCTTTTGTTTATTTTTTTTAGAGTTTCACGACATTGATTTTATTATTGAGATATTGCACTGTTTTATTTTATATAACTTTAATATCAATTAGCTGTATATCTTTATATTATTATATTTATTTTATTTATTATTTTACAGCTTGTATTTTTCCACTCAGTGCAATATCTCACCACCTGCTCATGGGGTCTCATCCAGTTAGGTGAGATCTCAAAGTGTATAAAAGGGCAGGTCACTGCCTGTAGCAACCACTTGCTCTGCAGCCTTACCACCTGTTTGAGTATTCAGTCTTATTCTTCAAGAATAAATTTGGTATTTTATTTTATATGCCTTGGATTGTTTGTTCATACTCAACACATCACCTCTACAAAATCTGCACAGAAAAATAAAGAGATTGCAAGATTAAAACAGAAAAAGAATTACGACAAACAGGTCGAAACCTACGTTGGAAAAAGACGATCTCATCTTAATTCCTACGCACCCACAAATGCTGCAGAGAGGTACTTGGCTTCCCTGGAAGACAAGTTTGAGGGACCGTTTGTTGTAGTTGAAATTCATCCAAGTGGTTCTTGCAAAGGCGCGCATTCGTTTACTTTGCAGAATCCAAAGCAATTTAAGGAATTTAAGGAAACTTTATGCAAAATACGATGCTGCACATGCATTGTAAACGTTAACTGGCGCCGCTTCTTACAAAGGAGACAAAACTACAACTTTTCTATTCTGTTAAAAGATTTACAATGATATGGATAGTTCACATACTGTTCTTAATTACTTAATTATATTCACTTTCTTTCTCAAAAGAGAGAGACCAACGTTGACCCCGGATGTATAACTAATTACGTTTGTTCGTGGCGTGACGTCACTACTGGTTGTCTCCAGTATTACACATGTATCGGCACATGTGTCATAGCTTGTCCTAGAACTAGTTCTAGAACAGTATAAAAAGCTATCCCTTGGGGTCACTACTGTTTTCAAACCAAGTAAGTTCATTCAGTTTTTGGATACGATATCGATTGCATCGACGAAGCTTATTGAAAAACAACAAAGTAACTTACCTTTGTGAAAAAACTTATTTAACACGTTATAATGTTGACAGTAAGTTTCTGATTTACTTTATTTTTGATTAACATGGTTTTTTGTATTATTTTATTGTAATTTATGCTCGAACTCTACTTAAAACACGCGTACTCGGAAACCGAGAGTAATGTTTCGTTCCCTCGGTACCAAATTAAATTTATTTTTTTTGAAACTTTTTATTAAAGTACTTATTATTCTGTACTTATAGGAAGTGCACTACATTTCCTATGTTTGTTTTGTGTCGAATTATTTAGATTTTGCGTGTAACATGTGACTCGAATAATTTGCACGGACTTATTCACAGGGATTGTCCTGTCAGACAAGGACAACAGTTAGTTTATTCTTGTTTATCAGCAATGTGATCTGTCGTTTACTGACGTTCACTCGCCAGTTATTACTGCTACAACGTTGTTTTTAGACTTTGTTGTCAATACGACTGTTGTATTGCTATAAGTATGCATATCAACCATGGTCTATTTTTAAGTAAATTTGACATCTTGGTGTGAGATTGTTGACATTGTTAAGATGAAGGAACCTCTCTTGTTGAGTCAGCATCTCACGTTTCATTGATACCCTCTCTTGAGAAAAACAGTAGTGATGACCTCTGTCACCACTGCCGCTGCCTTTCTCGAGATGGCTTGGCCATTGTTGTTCATCAACAACAATCAGCATAACGAACTAATTTTTCATGATGTTTTACATCCAATGCTCAGTATGTTTCGGCATAGGAGAGTTAACAGTCAATGGAATTACCTGGGAGTGCGGCAATTGCCAGGGACTTGGCTACCGCAAGGAAAACCAGCTCCTCGATATCTGGTTTTTAGAGAATGCGACAAGCAACAGATTAATCGAACTACAACCCACACCTGGACCAACGTGGCCTAAGCGTCTCATCCAGGACTTTCAGAGGGCGCGTACATACCTGCTGCCCCGATACTCCACGATGCACAAGTCAGTAAAGCAACCCACGGCAGCTGCACAGCAGAGCACACATGCTCCGCAGTCAAGTGCGCAGCCTAGTGCGCAATTCAGTACACGTCCGTCGACGTCTACTGCGACATTGACTTGACAACCATCGGCTGCTGCATCGGCATCTGTGGACGCAACAAGGGTTTCAGCGAGCTCTCAACAGCCATTGCAGTCATAGACGTGGCACAACGACACAAAGGAATGGGTTAAGGCGACACCCTACTATGTAGCGTGTCGTCCCACTTAGCCGGATGTTTCACCGCCATGCACAACGACAAGGACATTCACCTCGACCTCTGTGCAACCAAAGACTGGCCAGCGTCATAGAGGAAGCCGAGGAGAAAAGAGATCCAAAGCAAAGAAACAAGCTGCTATATCAGATTATTCAAGCAATGATGAGATTGCGGGCACAGAATGGGACCAGCCTTACAAAATAAACTACCGCACACTACCCGCTTCGTAGAGAATAGGAGATGAGGTTCCGGACTTTGCAAGGAAATGCGTTGTGCATAAAGGTCTCCTGAAAGAAGTCTTAAAGAGCAACCCTGAGTTGGATAAGAAGCAGGCCAAGAAGCGTGCCAGGGAGATATTTATGTATCAAAGAAGATGGTACAGACAACGGCGTGAGCAACTTGTTCAGGACGATGTCAAGATGGCCCCTGTGCCACCTCAAGTTGTCTTGCCACCAGCACAACAAGCCATGGCAATTTGTTGGTTTAGCATCTTTGGATCTTCATGGTCAAATTAGTTGTATTCAAATAAAGGAGCAGTGTTTCATTTGAATGATTTTAGAAAAGCAAGATGGCTCCATTAAACCTGCCATCTTGCCTTCTTGTTGTCAAAACAATAAACTTTATTCATTCTGTTGTAATAATAACACATGATTACAATCATAAGGCATTCTACCCTAATCATTATTACAACTAACAAAGGTTATAACTACAGAAGCTTATACAGTATTGATGTTATGGAAACTCTTTTGGTCTTGTGCATTTGCACTTTATAAACACAACACACCCCCATTTCCATATAATCACTCATATATTCTAAATCTCAATACTCATTAATTTCTTAAATTATAAATGTTGGAACATAACATTTGAATTCATTGTCTGGACAACCATTTTGTAAAGATGTCTGCCACATTTAGGTTGCCGGGGACAGTTTTCAAATTGAAGTATCCCTTTGAAAACCAATCACGCAAGAAGTGATACTTTATATCAATATGTTTACTCCGTGCATTTTCTACTGCATTTTTTGTAAAATGCAATGCTGATAAACTATCAGTATAGATAAGTGGTGTCTTGTTTTCCTCTGACTTGTAAATAAATTGTTCAAAAATCTGATGGATCCAGTGAGTTTCTTTTGCTGCATTTGTTAATGCGATGTATTCGGCTTCCATTGTGCTGAGTGCGACTACTGGTTGCTTTTTGCAACTCCAACTCGTCGCCACTCCCCCACCAGCACAATGTAGCCGCCAAAACTTTTCCTGTAATCCCTGTCAGAGGCTTGTGATGCATCTGTGTAACAAGTAATATCCTGATCAACACAGGCAGCCAAATCTATACCGTAACTCTTGGTTGTAATAAGGTATCTCAAAACATACTTCAATAAGTTAACGTGCTTCATACTAAGTGCAGTAGAATATTGTGATAACACAATAACTGAAAACAGAATGTTTGGATGTGTTCGTCCTGCTATAAATAAAAGGCTTCCAATTAATGCCTTATAAGGAAAATCCTTAATAATTTCTGTCTCATCCTTTACGCACTCAATTGTTGTTCCAACTGGTACTGGAACGAGAACTCGGGGTGTCTGCTCCAATCCGTAATCAGCAGCTAATTTCAAGATTGAATTAGCTTTATGTTCAAATTGTACACCTAGCCAAGTGTTCAGTTGACCTAAATCAACTACATCAAAGCATTGTTGCAATATTCCAACCAGTTTATTTTCATAGGAAATAGATCTTGAAAACAAGACAAGGTCGTCTACATAAACTAACAAAATCCTATCCTCTTTAAAAGAATAAACACAGTTGATTCCTAGTAACTTATTGAATCCACTGGCAAGAAGCTTTGCATTGAGCTTCTTATGCCATTGGCGTCCACTTTGGTGTAGGCTTTACAATGACTTAACCAAAAGCCAAACATGATCTTTTGAGTGAGCGGTCGAGTGTCCTTTTGGCACCTCCATGTAGACTTGCTCTTCTAAGTCACCATAGAGGTATGCCAATTTGACATCAAGATGAGTGTCAACCCACCCTCTGAATGAAACCAGTGTTACAAAAAAGAATCTTACTAAAGAAAAGTTAACTACGGGACTGAAGATCTCGTCATAATCAATTCCATGTTCTTGTCGGTACCCTTGGGCCACCAGTCGAGCTTTATATCTTTTTATTAGACCATGGTTATCGCGCTTGGTTTTAAAGACCCATTTTGAGCCCAATATGGCCTTGTGGCTGGGGCGTTCGACTTCCTTATAGACCCCTCTTTCTTTTAAAATAGATAATTCCTTTTTAACAGCAGCAGTCCATTGTTCACTCTCAGGAGTCTTCATTGCTTCATTATAGTTTACTGGGTCCTTGTAGACTAGATGAGCTTGAATATTTTGGTTCCCACACATATGTGCAATTACATCTTTGGTAGGATCTTCAACCTCGTCCACTTCAGATGGGTCTGGATCTTGTACCTGCCGTAATGGCTTAAAATTGAATATGGGTTGATATTTTATTCCCTTCTCGGCACAGTATCTTTTAACATCTTCAGTAGAACGAAGTCTGGTACCATCTGGGGGTCAATAATAAATATCAACTCTGGCTTTTGTTTTCCCAGACTGCCTAGTACGTTCGGATCTTGTCCACTGTGAGAAATCCTCAGTTCTCAAATTGTCTTAGGAAGATCCAGGTCCATGAGCAGACGTTGACGGTTGATTTTGTTGTACAATATGTGGAATATCATTCACTGTTGTTGTTGATTGAACTGGAGTAACAATACATGGTGTTTGTGTGTTTGGACTGGCATTGTTATATTCTTCATCATCCCCCTCTAAAGTTTTTACATAATCGTAACTATATTTTAACTTCATTTTGGGATAGCGTGTAAAGCGATTCTGGTCTTTCCAGAGAATGGACTCATCGATGTTCACATGCTTAGTTTCTATGACCTTTTGAGTCTTCGGATTCCAAATTCTGTATCCCTGGGTTTTAATAGCATATCCCAAGAATACTCCTTCCCAAGCATGTGGATCTAATTTTGTTCTTCTTTCTTTTGGAATGTGAACATATGCTTTTGCGCCGGGTCTTCTAAGGTGTCCAACAGCCAAACCACGGTCAAACCACAAAACATATGGTATTTGAAAGTTTATGCTCCTATGCGGAAATCTGTTTTTCAAATATATAAAAGTGACCGCTATTTCTGCCCATAGGTACCTAGGCAAACCGGTCTCCAGCAATATTGATCGCACACCTTCAATCATTGTGCGGTTTATTCTTTCTGCTACCCCATTCATTTCAGGGGAGTAAGGATTAGACCGTTGTGATTTTATTCCTAAACTTGTTAAATAGGATTCAAATTTTCTAGAGCAAAACTCCATTCCGTTATCTGTTCGAACGGACTGGAGGTTACACCCAAATTGTCGTTCCATTCTTACATGAAAATTTTTAAAAATATCAAACACATCACTTTTTCGTTTCATTGGATATACAAAGGTATAACGTGAAAAATCATCAACTAATGTCAACAAATATCTGGCTCCACCAGCGGAAGGCTGTCTAGAAGGGCCCCAGAC
>JAQFZN010002330.1:0-11714 GCA_034687075.1 Geophilus carpophagus | reverse complement strand
AAAATATTAGTTTTCCAGTATCATTTATGTAGATTTCTTATAATTATCATGATTAGATATCACTAACAAATTTAAAAAAAAATTATTTAAATAAAAAAATCATTGTATTTTTTCACTCTGGTCGCATATAAAATAGAACATTTGAGATGAATGCAGATTTCTAGTGACTTTGCTCCTTACTACGAGCGTCGTAACTCTTGTTGTAATTTAGTATAAATTTTTATTATCTGCCTGTAACACTGACCTTAGCTATAAAAGGTAAGTGGTTGCCACAGAAAAGTAAATTTGCCTTAATAAAAGCGAGAAAGGCAAATAACATGCAAAAGTTAAATATATAAAATTTTTGAAAATTACAAATTAAATGTCGACCAAAATCAATGCAACTAAGAATTTTTTCAGTTACAGTATAGGTAAATATAATTGTTGTAAATTGTAAATGCAGTCAAGAAGTTTATGGCTTGCTAAATGGGAAATGGAGCAAAATAAAAAAAATATAACACTCAGGTTAAATCATTGATCACTAAATGACTTTTTACAATTCTCTACATCTTTCCAAGAATCTCCACATTTGGCATCATCTTTAATGAAACTCAAGAGACAAATAAGCTCACTTGGTTCAAATGACTAAAGCAGAACTTTTATAAATATCATTTTTTAACTTTACCAATTGTGCTAATTGCAGCTTTAACTATATTGCCACAATGTATTGTCTTTATCATACATTCGAGAACAAAAGTATTGAAAAAATTAAAAAATCGACAAGATATTTTTATTATATTTTCAGTTGGACTTTTGGCAACAATCTAGCAAAGAAAATTTCAATTTAAATCGCATGTAAGCTAAAACAAACACTAATAAAAGCAAATGAGCAAATAAGTGACACACATAAATGGTGTTGTGCATTATTGATATCACTTTCATAAACCATTAACAATTCATTCCACTTAATTGTAACTTTTTTAATCATGATTCACGACATCTTTAATTTTATCTAATTAATTTTTACTTTCACCTCTCAACTTAAATTGTATCAAGAGAATTTGCCATGTTGTTTTTATTGCATACATTACTCTTAATTAACTCAATACAAACTAATAAAATATTAATGAAATCATTAACAAGACTTCTCACTCAAATTTCAAATCAAAATATTTAACTTATATATTTTCTCACAAACTTATTAAGATTAAAAATCCGAAAAAGTGTGGTCAAATTTCCCCAATGAATTTGCATGTGAGCAAAGGGGTTAAACCCAAGTCCCATTTAAGTAAATAAAAGAAGAAATTTAATTAGACTTTTACTTCTTCTTCCTTTTGAAACGACTGCATCTTGTTGCATAGAAATGACGAGTTTTCAAAGAAAGTAGAGATTTACATTTCGGGACAAAAGAAAGCTATTTATTTGAAAAAGCCGTTTCATTGTCTTGAAAATAACAGCTGAGTTTAATAATAATTCAAGATGTACAATTGTACATAGAAGAATAAAAGAAATGTATCATCACCTTTACAATGGATAAGTATAAAGAGAGTTGTTGTTGAATTGATAGATATGAAATGACAAATTTTGTCTTATTTTTTTCCCATCTCTCTTGTGCAATTTAATCTTGCTTTTATGCCTTTGAATTTGCTTCTTTTTGAATAGAGCCAATATTCTCATAGATAGACTTATCACGAATGGATTTTTGTGCTTTCTAACATTCCCCAGTGAAATGGAATCTGCACTTTCCTTTTTGAATTTTTCTTTTATTTTTTTATATTTTGGAGAATGAAAAAAGGTTTGTAATATTTTGAAAGAGTGTAATTGTAATTAATTATATTAATTTTATATGGAAATAGCAAAAAATTGCTCATGTTTTGTATTTCTTATTCTGCTTGGTTAATTAATTAACTTAAAATAAGAATGTGTAATGATCAAAATGACTTAAATAGGCTTAAGAGTGGGTTTAAGGTTGAAAATTTGCTCGTCAAGTAACCCAAGAGATTCTGCCAATTGCACAAATGGTTCTAGAGTAAAGCAGTTAGCTGCAATTACATAGGTATGAGGCTTAAGGGTTTTATTTGCTTGAGAGAAATTAAAATAATTCTCTGGTTTATAGTTCCGTTTGAAAGGAAAATTGAAACCCATTATCGTATTTTTCTGACTTCAAATTGAGTGTAAGTAGCAGTTTCTAAAGAAAAAATAATTCACATTTGAATAATCATCAAAAAAATTAAACATTTCATTTTGTTTTGCATAAAATGTGTGTAAAAATATTAAACATTTTTAATTTTCGTAACAATTGTCACCAATTAACATAATCACAACAAAAACATGTTCAAACTTGAGTTCCATTCTTATTTTATACTTCTTGTTCGTGTTTTAGTGTGTAAAAGATATACAGCAATTAACATATAAATCAAGAGTCATGTTAATATCAGCTTTTGCAGACAGTGAAAATTGAATCTATTTATTTCTCCATCTAAATGATGGTGTTTGAAAGGATATTAACGAAACTTTCTAATCTGATTCCTATTTAAATGGAAATGTTTTTCCTTTTTCTTTTTGTGTGAAAAACAGGATATAAAAAGGCAACAATAATTTAAATTGCATTGATTCTTGATATGGAAAAAAGGGAGAAAAAGAACATTCGGTTGCACAGCAATCATTTTTACTGTTGAAATCGTGCTGACGTCAAAAACGGAAGCCATGTCAATTTCCTGTCTTTTAGTATCTAAGCTTGTTCTTATCTGTGTGTTTTTTGTAGTTTTCTTGTTTCTTGTAGTTCGAGTTAGTGAAAAAAAATAATGCATAAAACTGAGCAAATTTTAGTTGAATTTCTAATATTTCAGTTTTAAGATTCATAAGCCTTTATAGAAAAATAATTATCAAGTTGATGATTATCAATAAACCATGTTTAAAAATATTGTAATGTCTTAGTCTGACACCTAGTGTGAATTATTAATAAAGATGATGCAATCAGTTTTTAGAAATTTCCAGAAATGTGTTGTGTGTTTGTGTCATCTCAATTTCAGTAATGTACCGGACAAATGTATAATAAACATCATATCATAAATAACTAATTTCTTAAAGGGTAAATGAGCTGTTGTTATTCCTTTTGAAGTATTTTATTTAGTAAAAAATATTATGTTTTAGTTATTAAATTAAGATTTTTTTCAGGTTTGCTTACATTGGCGCAAAAGCAGCAACAACCGAAACAAACTCCTCAACAACCAACACAACAATCATTTCAACAATTATCACATCTCCAACAGCTTACTATTGAACGAGAACAATTTCAGTATCAGAAGCAACAACAATTTGGAATTTGCGAACTGGATATGAAACGTTGTATTGAACCACTTCAAGAATTCACAAATACCAAGTTTGCAACTACAGTGGATCAATTGCAGAAAGTCTGTCCGTAAGAATTATTGTTTCAAGAAAATGGATCAAACTGACTTAAAATTAACATAATTTTGTAGAAAATTGAGAAAATTTACTCGAATTTAGTCATTTTATTCTTCTAATAAAAATTAATTTAGAAAAGCACATTAATTCAACATAACTGCAATGATAAATTGAATTAAACACATATTTATGAGTATAAAGACACCATTTAATTTGAAAAAAATATGGTCAGGTTATAAAATCTATAGAATAATTTACAAAAAAGGCATTTGTACTTATTTTTCTTATTTCTTTTCAGTGCTATGTTGGATAATTTGCATTGCGTTGATGAATTTGCCAAACACTGTGTTCCCATGAGTGAACGGACAGCCATTTTATCTTTATATCAAGGAATTCGTAAGATAATCAATGGCCTGTGCACAGAAGGTCATTTTAGACAAGGTATGAGACTCTTAAGACTAAATGAATTTCAGTTTCAATTCACTTTTTATATCTTCATGGTACTAGAGAGAAATCAGATTCAAAATAGAAATTGCTGCTTTTCTAGCAAAGAAAAATTGAGTCTCATCTTTATTTCTTTTTATTACCACATCTTTTCTTTTTCTTTTCTTAAAACATAACTTTGGATTGATTGTGTTTGCTAACTTTTATGACGTTTATTTGTGAGAAATATGATGGGATTTAACACTGCTGATGATACAATTGTCAGAATTGTAACAAATGTTTGCTGTTTATCTGAATAATGATCTGGTTCTGAGATAGACTTCATCTTCAATATGGAAATCGGGAGCAAAGTCGCATTAATCATTCAAATTTTAAATGTTTTTTACAATTTGTTTAAACTTTTACTCAATAAATTTGAATTTATTTTTCATCTAAAAATAAGTCAATTTTCTGATTTATTTTTTCATATCAGTTCTCATTTAAATGTCATTCAAATGAGAATTAACACTGTCATTGGTTTTCTATGGCAGATTTACTTATTGATCTCCAATCTCAATTTAATAATTAGCTTCTAAAAATCTGACAGATTAACAGCACCGAAAGAACATTTATGTGGTTTTAAAAATTTTCACTTTTTATAGTTTAGATAGAAATAAAAAAAGAAAATTGAGAGATAAGAAAACGAAATAAAGTTTATACGTTGTAGTTTCAACAACGAGTTAACTTATTGCTATTGATCACGAAAGAAAATTGTTAAAGGTCTTTATCAGTACGTTTACAACTGCGTAATCATGAGAAACTTTCTTTAACTATCGGCGGATGCGCACTTTCAGAGGGGCAATGGGGAACAATAAGCTGAAATAACCACAGCTTCGTTCTTACTACTTAATCTCGGATCAATTGCTTATTTAGACACACGAACAAAAATATCTCTTAATTTTATCAAAATCAAAGATTTACATTTGTAAATGTTGTTTAAGATATCAAATAAACTTGCAATTAAGTTAATATTTATTTATTTTGTTAAATAATAATATTGTTTTATGTAACAAAAAAAATAAAACAAATTTTTAAAACATTTTTTTTTAATTGTTTACAGAGTATCTTCAATACGCACCCTGTCTTTGGGAGGATCAAAATGAGTATGACAAGTGTGCAGTTTATTACTCAAACAAAGTGAAACAAGCTGAGACGATTGGTTACGCTGATGATGAAATTACGAAGCAAGTGTGTTGGTAATGAGCTCGGATTAATTGACATAAGTGCTCGTGAAGTATGCTTGGCATACAGTAAAGTAGATTTTCTTTAAAAATTCATTGAATAAAAACTTTAAGAGCAAATTATAGTAAAGTGTTTTTTTTTTAATTCTTTATTTTCATCAAAGTTAATGAGATTGCATCAGGTTAAGAAGTTAATAAATTGAATGTTTTTCTTTTTAATTAGTGCCTTTCACAATTTAGTGGATTGTTCGAAGAGGATTTACTTGCTCAAATGTGGAGCTGAAACTGCCCAATATATGGAGCAGTATCTGGATTTAATTGCTGGTCCTGTTATCACGGTATTTAATCTTGTTTTTTTGGTTCGCAGTTGGTTTGTATAGTGAAAGAACTTCACACGTTGAAGTCATTTGGTACTATGTATTTCAGTCACTTCAACGTGTTACTTGTTAAAAATGTATTGATTGGCTAAGACTGGAAAAAGTAAAAGTAAAACACGATAATTTAGATCTGAAAATTTGATTCAAATTTTTAAAACTTGATCCACATTATTTTAATGTCAAATCATTAAAAATAAATGTGTATCTGATATGCATAAAATATTGCCCTAACTAATTTATGTTTTTAAATATTTGAACGATTTGTATGTGCTAATTTAATTTTTATTAATTATCTTTTTATTAGCAATCCTGTGCACCGTACCAGTACGTGGCCATGTGTTCAACGGCATCAAAATTTAGTTACAATTTATTAATATTGAATGTTATACTAATCAGTGCTGTGCCTAATATTATTTACACAATGGGGAAATGAATAGTGTCGTTTCTCTTTCAATTTTGTTTTTAATTTAATTTTTAAAACATCTTTTAAACATTCGAAAATTATTAAAAATTATTAAAAATATTAAATTTTTTAGAAATTGTATTTTCGTACACAGTTAAATCAGGAGCAAAGTCAATTTCATTTTTTAAATGATATAAATTAATATCTTTTATAGTCATTAATTTTTGATTATATATTGGGTATTGAGAGCATCATTCAGGCTCTAAGAACAAATTTATAATTTTTTAAAATTGGGTTACTTTGCTGATGGCACTGCACTGATACTGTTTATCACTAATTTATGAACTGTAAACATTGTAATATCAATTTTTAAGTGTCAGCATTGAAAGTATTTAATTATCGTATTTCTTAATTTTCATTTTTACTTTAAACTCAATTTTATAATAGTTTAAATTATTATGGATTTTTAAGTTTTGAATAAAATGCATAAAGAAATATAGGTAAAAATGATTACCAGTAGTATGAAAACATACTTAGACAATGCATTTGAAAATAAATTTGTACAGAACTAAATAAAACATATTTTTATATTTGAATAAAAGTTTGTTTTAATTTAATTACAGTAAATATAAGAACAAATTCGTTGATAAAGTGCTATTTCAGTATACATTTTCTAATTATCTAAGTCAAGACAACTTCTCAAGTCTTCGAGTCAATGACAGGAAATTGTCCAATTACAACTTTTTTCTAGGATCATTGAAAAATTATGTAAACAGACCTAAACTGTTGTACGAGATGATAATCTAAGGTTAGTGCATCATTAATGTGTGTGTCATTATTATAGCCATTAATTTGTTTTTAGGCATTTCTGTCAATTGTTGTGGAACGTTTACAGAAGAAAATACTGATGAATGTAACTAATGGAAATCAAAAAGGTACTAAACTAGAACTGAAGTTAATACAATTAACTGTCCATAAATGCTAATATTCATATGGCACTTGTTGAATCACCTCTACTCAAATAGTTTAATTTATGCTAATTTGTTGCTTTTCGATATTTACGTTTTACGAGTAGATCTATTTATAAAACGTACAGCATCTATTTGTTTCCATACTCCACTTTCAAATCTGAGAAAATGGAAGAATTGAAATTTCTAAGAGTTTTATAAAAAAAGCAGAAAATAAAATAAACTGCAAATCATATTAGTATCCAGTTGGCAATTACTCAAAAGTGAAATTCTTTTAGAAACAGCAAAAGAAAGTTGGACAAAAGTTTATGAGATGTAATGTATTTCATGCAGCTTAGATTTACAGGCATTATATGAATTAAAAATGCTTGAATTAACAATTGTTATATTGTGTCAGTAAGAATTATTTTTTGGTTACTGTTATTCGCATTTTGTATTTTACAGTATAAAATTGTTTAATCCAACAAACAGATAACTTAAAATAATGCACTGAATATGTATTTCAGTTGATGGTTGACAAATGTTTGTAAATTGTCAGAAATGACAATATTTTACATTGAAAAACAACTTACAATCAAAGTACAATACAGCTAACATGATTATGATTGTATAGTTCGGTTGTATGTAGTGGTAGTTATTGGTTGTCTTCATGAACAAGCAAAATTGGTTAATAGATGGGACATTTAAAACTGCCCCAACACTTTTTAAATAGTTATGTACTGTACTAGACACGATTAGACAACTGACGGCACAATTCCACTTGGGTATGCTCTTCTATTAAACAGGCAGCAAATACAAAACAGGTCTAAAGGTAATTCTAAACAACTGTCTAAAGCAGGGGTTGGCAAACTTTTTTCCGAAAGGGCCAGATTGTGAGAATTTTTTGCTTGACGGGCCACATTTTGCTGCCATTTACAAAAAAAACAATTAATTTTGTACTAATTTTGTACTAATTTACAGAGCAATATTAACCTGTGGCCGGATTAAAAACAGGTGGTGGGCCGGATTTGGCCTGCGGCCGTAGTTTGCCGACCCCTGGTCTAAAGTGTGACTGCTTTTCGGACCACCAGTCTGCTAGAGGTCACTTGGGATGGAGAATTGGGTCTGAGGCTACGTGGTCATAACCAATCAGAGATTTCTCTCTGATTGGCAACAGACTTAGTCACGCATCCTGGAAACAGAAAAGAGTCTTGTCTTGGATCGTGAACCTGAAGGGTCACATTCTCCGGCTCTCTTGGTTCGCAAACATCTGATCTCCCTCCCGAGACACAGATGCCATGCCAAAGGAAAGGCCGTCTTGCCTTTTAGCCACAGGCCTGTTGAATTGTCCCAACAGGTCCTTTTTCCTGATGTGGATGGAATAAAGAATGCCAATATATAGAAGTAGATGGAAAAGGGAAAAGTAACATTTAATTCCATTTTAAGAATAAGAGAGAAACATGACAACTTGTAGTAACAAACATGACAACAGTTTACATGGTGAAGATAGCACCATGTATACACAATATAATTGTTTAAATAATAAACAATTAATTTAATTAAATCAATTAATTCAATTAATTTAATTAAATTTAATCTCTAACAAAATGTCTGGAGAACAAATAATGTTGGAAAAATATTTCCAACATTTCCGAAAGCACTTGAGCTAGGCTAAATCCTGCACTCGGTGCAAGGCGAGGTCTTGGTTAGACCAACCGCCATCGGCTTATTTGGGCTTTCAGAGCGACAATGACTTGCAGCATGCTTCAGGTGGAAATAAGTAATAAGAGAAAGCTGTGGTAAATAAAGATTTACCAAACTTAACTATTTCTTATGTCTCGTTCTGTATTATGCTCTGTCTTCTTGTCCTATGCCCAAACCTTGGAGAGAAGGGAGAGGCGGTCATAAAAGTCTAGAATAATTTTGAGTTCACTGCTTTAAGTAGAAATAATGCGCTTAGTAGCAACTTCATGAATACATAACTTGTGTTGGGCAGTTTTAAATGTCCCATTTGAAAACCAATCTTTATTTAAAGATAAAATTCATAGGTAGTCATTAGTAGCAAAAATTATTAACCAATTACTCCCCACTTTTAAGCCAAACATTAGATAATTTTCACCATCTTTGAAATGGAAATGATAAAGGAGGGAGGGATATTAGGAGTTAGTTATACAATGAGATTGCTCCTTTGGTCAACTTTATTATAACATCTTTACTGATAGAGATATCTCATTGACACTCAAGAATACAAATTTCTCCAGTGTTTGGAGAAAAGATGGGAATTGGCATGTATTAACTGTTAGTGAATACACGAGATGACAGGTTAAGCCACGGGCAGTTATATGTAAAAGATTTATTTTTTACTGATTTTCACTATATGGACTACAAAACCACTCAAAATTATCTTTAAATACTTAACTTCTGCAATTGATGCGATTGGTGTCAATTTTTCTAATGTTTAGTTTTTTAATCTTTGAATTAAAAAAGTCGGTTTGTGAATATTTGTTATCATCACCTTTAACATGATTTTTTAGCAAAAGCTTACGCTAAAGATGACAGAAAACAGCAAGTATCATGTAAAGCATCTAACTATAAGCGATACCTCAATATTTAAATCGAATAGAATGGCACTCTCACAATCACATAGCATTCAAACAAGAAGGTGCTAGAAAATTTAATTTATCAAGTCAAAAAAATTGATTGATGTGACAATGATTTATTGCTTCGAACATGCATCACACACTTAACTCACTTTTTTCCACTAAAGCTTTAATCATCAGAGCTCAACTAGGTAATAATCCTGTTGACCAATCACTTCAAATGTTTCATTATTTAATGTATTATAAGACTATGATAAAATAACCTTCATTCTTATATTACCTTAATACGACAAAAACAGTCAAACTGCCAAACAACTTCTTTATTCCACACACGTGCAAAAACAAACGAAGCATAAGAAACAAATCATTCAAATGTCAGCTAAATCTGTTGATTTCAAACAAATATCTATCACACTCAGACTTTTTTTCCTTCAGCAAAAACATGCAGAAGCAAATTTATATTTAATGCAGTAACTTAATAACACAATAAGCATATTCACTAGTTTTAATTCAGTTTCCTGCTCATGACATACCACGAAATTTAAATCTAATTTGACTAATCTTATCAATCAAAAGTCTTTTACACGTACCACGCAACTTTTATGTATCCGTTGAGTTGTGAGAAAAATCGATATAACTTACGACCACACACGCCCATCTGAATGATAAATTAAATCACGTTCTAATGTTCTTTCTTTAAGATATGATGGGCACTCGCAAGAAAAAATGGTGTCCATCATCATAAAGTTGGTCTATAAAAAGATGGACACTACACTACTTTTAAAACGGATTCTAGCCGACACGTATAGACATTCGCAAGGGATTTACGCCATTAAGCGAGTAATCCTGTTATCACATTCTTTTATTGCCAGTACAGATGAGACAAAAAAGTATAAAATTACCCTTTGAGACTCAAGTAGTGGGTTAATTCCAATCATTTGAACAATTATTCTTTGATTTATTTAGCTTTTCTGTAGCGTAAGGAATAGTCATATGATGATCAGTGTCCACATTGGTTTAAATTTTATTATTACATACATTTTATTTAATGCTACTGACTGTGAGAATTATTTGACGAGAATTGCCACATTATCTTGAATAGAATGTGCATAAAGTCAAATTATAGTGGTCGTGTAGGAAATTATCGATTTCTCATTCTGCCCTTACCCTTTATACGTATAAATGGCGTAATGACATACTTGTTTTTCACAGAGTAAAATTTAATAGTCATTAATTTCTACTTTGTGTTTTTATTATATCCGGTTCTTTCTCATTTGAATTTTTCTCGTGGCAAGTTTAAGTACAGTTAGTGCCGTATTCAAGTGGTGCTGCAACACCTCATTACCCACAAACTCTTTTTTTGGTTTTTAGTTTGGTTTTCTATAATTAACAAATATTTTCATTAAAAATCTTGCTTTTGGGTACCCCTCAGAGTGCAGTTGTTGGTGAAATCCTTGAATTGGCGATGTAAATTAATCAAAAGTATAATTTTAAAAAATTGTAAATTATTTTCTATATTTTTGAAAAAAGTGATTAATTTCAATAATAATACTTATAAGATTTATTTTTCAATCTTGTTACAAATTATATATTGTAATATGTGTCCTCTTCTGAATCTTAGGGTCAGGAAAGGACACATATCTCAATTTAAAATTTGTTTAATGTCGATAGACATCTAGAAATACTGGAATGTCGATGTCTATCGATCACAGATTAAACAAGGTACGTCATTCTTGTAACACCATCTCGCGGCGTGAAGTATAAATTCAAAACTTGACTCAAGTTCAAAACTTAGCCAAACCGAAGTGCAATCGGCACAGACGCATGAACACTCATGCAGAATGCCAAACGGCGGAGAAACTGAAATTCTTGAAATTACTCAACGGTAAGACTATATATTTTAAATTTACATTTATATTAACAGTAAAAAGTGTTTTATTCTAATATTTATTGCTCAGTTCTCATCAAAAGAAATCAGTTAAGTTGAAAAATTTTGGTAAATGCAATGAATCTTATGATACGCTACATCAGAAATCACAAAGAGTAAGGATTTTTATTAAAATCTTAAATTAAAAATTTTGATTGAATTATTTCTCATTATTTGACTGAATTATTTAAAAAGAAGAAATAGTTGTGCAAATGTTTTTATCAATTTCTTTTCACAGTTGGGACACTGCTCGAACCTGATTTGCACGGCATCGATTGTCCAAAATGCCCCTATTACGGTACTTCCCGCAGGCTCGGCAAGAAGTTGTGCAGAACTTTTAAATCATGCTGAAGACTTCTTCGATCAATATTTCACATCTATCAAAAGGTAAATTTCATCATTTGTTTTT
>JAQFZN010002329.1:0-11720 GCA_034687075.1 Geophilus carpophagus | reverse complement strand
TTAAGCTTGGTGCTTGATTTATGTTCATTTACTTTAAAGTGTTTGTATTATACAAGTGTTATAATATATTACAAGTTCTTGGTTCATTTGTGTTGTGTTGTCTTTAATTCAATTCATCAAGCAATAAATTCTCTAACAATAAGCACTAAACTATACTATCACGCTCTAGTGGCGAATTTCTGAACAGACGAATTGACCTTTCCCGTCACAGGTTGACAAAAAAAAGTGACATTTTAATTGCAAGAATAATAAATTACATAACATTTATTTAAGTATGCAATTATAATTTAGAATATATAAGTTTCTATTAATTAAATAAACAAATGTATTCTATTTTATTAATTAATTACATTATTTACAAATTAGTGATCTGATAAATCAGTAACTGCAATAAGTAACTACTGCAGAGATGTACCTGCAATATTTGTGCTGCACATAATATTAGCATTTCTTTATTTAACTTATCTAAAATGGGTTTATCGAACTGAATAACAAGGAAGAAGTAGACAGATGTGTATTACCCAACATGCACACTAAGAGTGCTGAGGTGATGGCCTTTATCCATTCTACCCTTTTTACATTGTCACTTGTCTGAGTGCTTCAATGTGCCCTTTACTCTTAGAGACATTAGATTAGCATAGAAATGAACCATTAAAGTACTAAAAGTTGGACTTTTTTTAAACTTTATTCGTTAAATCGTCTATTGGTTTAAGTGAAAATTTGTCCAGATGTATTTACTAATTTTTTGATAAAATCCAGAGCTGTACAGAGTCATAAAAGGCTGATTAAACGGATTAAAATAAATCATCACACAAGAGAATTGAAGTAAATTAAAGTTAAGTGCATTTTTATTTATATTTTGACATTAAGTGACAAATTATTTTACTTTTTGTAATTTTGTTACCAAGTAATTACTAAAATTATTTAAAAGTTATGTAAAAAATCAAAATTTAAAATAAAATAGACAAAATATAAAAAATGATTAATAAATATAAAAGAAAACAAATGAGAATTGTTGATCTACAGTAAATTAAAGGTACTGTAATGTTTATTAGTATCATTAGAGCTGAATTCCATTAAAACAACACTCAACATCAGTTACTATAATTTATCTTCTCTCATTAAGGACATTCTCTGTTTTTATTTATCCACGTTTTTTTTTTGTAAAAAAGAATAGACAATACATTTTAATTTCACTACTTAATTGGCTTAGCAAGTATATGGTTGTTAAAATATATTCCAGCTTACAACTAAACTAATAAAGAAGTTTCAGTTTATGCTTTATTGTAGTGAACAGCAAATTAATTTGTAACAACCAGAAAAAAAAGTTAAATATGAAGAGAAAGACTTTATAAACTAAAACTCTCCATCAACAAATTGGAAATACCAGCACTTGCTTTTCGCTCCACTGGGGCGTGAGCCATCAACTCTCCCTGGGGATGAAGAAGAAAGTTAGTAGGTTGGATTTTACACCACATGTTACAAGAAACACTTGACTCAAGTAAATTCCTATTAGCTTACTTTTCAGTAATCAATGTTGTTTCTACAAACTGCAAAATAAACAACTGCAAGAATGATTCTGTAGAATGTTTTCATTAATCAAAAAAGAAAGTTAGAAATTCCGAATCCAAAACAATCAAATAATGTCTTATTTCAAATATAAACAACTGAATTTGCACTTGATAAACTTCAATTCCTTCAAGAAATTTTAGATCAAGGTAGTAAAAATTATTAAAAATAGTTTTAAAAAAATATTCGAATTTTTGTTGCCATCTGGTGATGAATGACAGCATTTAAACTCAATTCCGTTGCTATTTTTAGACTATTCAGTATAGCTACTTTGTCCTGATTGCCCTTGTGTGTTTAAAGAAGAAAACCAATATTAAGTTAACTAAAATAACAGTAAACAATCCATTTCCCAAGGTAATTTATTCATCAACATAAATTGTACTTTTAATTAAAATTAAAATAAATTCCCAAACATTTATACAGTTTAGTTTAGCTCAAGAATAGCATGAAATGTTTATTTACAGTTCATATTGCACTAGATCCTAGTGACTAGAATAATTTAAAACACCCACAATCCACTATGTCAATACACTATAATAAAGCTTTAAACTTTACTTTCAAAGCACTTTTACATTAAACATTACTTATGTTTAGTATAAGCTATCATTGCAATGAAACACTAAAATTATCCTCAATTATACTGTTGAATCTATTTTTCAAGTAAAGTGCTAGAAGGAGGGCATTTATGACACTTGCGTGACAATTTCACGAGGGAATATAAAAAAAATAAGGGAGGAGTGAAAAAGGTGCGTGTAGGGCTAAAATTTGTAAACGTAAGACCCTGATTCATAATTCAACTTGTCCCTATAATTTTTATTACATATATATTTATAAAGTAATTAAGATACATTATAACAAATTGAAAAAATGACTTTTCTTGCAAAATATTATTTTATTAATTTATTTTTAAAATGATTAAATAATTCAATTTATAATTGCCGATTAGAATTTTAGATCAGTTTGTTGTTATTAAAAACAAACAACAGCAGGAAATTGTAATCAATATTTACTTGTGATACAATTCACTTATCTTTCAAAACAATCCACATACTTTCCTTTCTGATTTCATCTGACGTCAGAAATAAAAAAAAAATAAAAAAATTTCCTATTCAATCATTTGATAATTTTTTTTTAATATCAAACTTTATTTAACATTTAATCGATTTATTAATAATATTTATACGAATCAAATTCAGCATTTAGATTTTCTAACTTATTATGAATCAACATTTTTTATGTAGTAAATGAAAGTCGCAACCATTTCACATAGAAAGGGGCGATAAACCGTTCGCCTCAATTTATCGATTTGCCTGCGTCGCGCGCGTTGCAGAGAAAACCACCCACCATCCAGGCGGAGCTTTAGTTCTTCCTACATCTCTAAGCTCATTCAATCCACCATCCGCAGTCGCAGGATTTCACTTATTAATCAACACTCAGTTAAGTTAATTAGTTATTTCTACCGACAGATAACATTTGTTTACGAGCTATTTGTGCGTTATCAAAATGGCGGTTCGAATTATTCTAGTGAACACAAGTGTGTAACTCAGAAATGGGAAACGAATTGAGTGAACAAGGAGAGCAGGGGATGGGTGCAATGGGCACAGGTGGGGTTGGTGCGACGCCTCCGCGATTCACGGGTCCTTCACCTGGTGCTTTTCAAAGCCAATCTATGCCAAATCAGATGCCACCTCCTCCTCAGGGGATGGGTATGGCAAAGGTAGCTCAACCAGCAGCTCCTCGTGCTGTTCCACCGCCAACTCCTGAGGTCGATTTAAGTGCTTTATCAGAAGAGGAGAGATCAATCATTGCTGGAGTTATGGCTAGAGCACAAGAGGATACCGTCAAGCCAACCAGGTATAGCCTACTGCAGTATATGACGTCATTAGAGTAGAAAAATTAAGCAAAAAAGAATTGATAAAAGTTGTAAAAAAAATATATTTTTTCAATTATTGCATTACCTGTGATGGCATTTTATAGGGTTTTATTTTGGGGAAAAATTGTGTTAAGAATGGCTTGTTTTGAATATATTTTCTCTTCACTGTTAATTTATATTTGCACAAATTAAGGATTTTTATAGTTTAATTTTATTTGGAAATTGCAATGAAATTTTTATTGGAAATCTTTGGTGAAATAGTTAAAATTCCAATACAAGTTTGAAGGAATTATTGAATTTTGATTGCAGTTTTATTTTAAATGCATGTTCTTCTTTAAAAAAGCCAGACAGTTTATCTGCCAATGCCAACTATGTGCAGAGCAGCTTCTTTATTCCATTATATTTTCCTCTTTATTTATGGCTTATGGTTTTTTCTGTTATGTGGATTATACTACGAGATTTCTTTTAAATGTTACTCATATTTTTTTATATTAATTTTTCTTTTTTAATATTTTTTTTTATATTTCTTTCTTTTTTTTTTTTTTGTTTTTCTACATTTATTTTCTAAAGTGAGGAACCGCCTACGGTAACTAGGAGCACTGCAGACTTTTTAATGGCTTCACGCAAACCATGCCCGCTATGTCATACAAATGATGTAAGTGCAAGTGCAACTCCAGGAGGACCAGGACATGATTGTAATGAATGTAAAACTCGAGTATGTGATCAGTGTGGTGCTATTGGACCTCCAATTAATGGAAAAGTAAGCACATATTTTACCTTTAAAATTTGTATTTCTTAAATTAAAGTTGATATTTTGACTTATAATTTTATAATTTTTGTTTTTATTGCATTCTAGATTTTGATTTTTAAGATAAAAACAAACAGTTTGTTTTCAATTCGTAGGTTATTGATTTTTAATGATCAAAAATTCAATTGAAGTAAACCGAAGTTAATTGTAAACAATTTTCTGAGAAAAATAAATTTTATAGTTGTAATATTTTCATTTTTTTTATATTTTTGATTTCATTTGCAATTTAAATGATAAATAAATTCAATATTTGGAGTTAACTTCGTTGAAAATGAAATAAAATCTGAGCAAATTATTACCTTACATAAACTTGTAATTTGCAAATAATACTTTAATTATATCATATTTATTATATTCATAATGAATATTCCACTATTATTTACACTGCCCATTATTGATATTTAAGCAATTTCATTTATAGAGGCAGTAAAAATAAAATCAGTAATAAAATTAGTAATGAATAAAAGATATTTATAGCTATTAATGCAAATATAAACACTAAATTTAATAATTTCACTTGCAGAAATCGGAATGGTTATGCAACAACTGCTTGCGCCGTAGAATGCAGTTAGTGCAACGACAGCAACAGCAACAATTACAGCAACAACAGCAACCGGTGCAACAACAAATTCCGACGATTCAACAGCAGCAGTATCAACAACAACAGCAGCAGCGTCAACAGCAACAACAAGCATTGAATGATCAGTTTTCGCGGATTTCTTCAACAGACTCTCAGGTACAACGAAACAGCATGGAACCTGTTGGTCTGCGAACTAATTTAAATAGGACCCTGAGTGGCGAGCAGCTCATTCCACCTCCGACCGGTGCAGGGTCAAGCAGTAGGCGTGCTTCAGCACCCAGCAATCTAATCCACCTTGCAACACCCGCACAAGCTAATGATTCAGTGGCATTGTCTCCTGATGGTACTGAGCGGGCAAGTAGCACACCACCCATTCATGTCCATTTCCGGCTTCGGTGTTGTGCATGATAAATGAAGAGCATGGTGGTGATAATTAACAGGCGGTGAAGGCTTGCTCGCTCTTCAATGTTTTATTTTTATTTTTCTTCGTTATCTCTGTCGTATATGTAGGGCTGCCACCTTTTCGTAGTGCAAAATCCATAGATTTTTTTATTAAGCTAAGGGCCGGATTTACCACATAATTAAAAAAAGACAATTATAGACAATTGTAGACAAGACATGAAGACGAGAGGGACTGGGCGAGAAAAATAAATTTTATAAATAAAAATAAAATAATTTTTTTAGGGCCCGAAAATGTGTTGGCCCAGGGCCCTTTGAAGGGTAAAATCGGCCCTGATAAAATTAGAGACGTTTTTGTCAGCCATTTTTCTATGCGTTAATTTTTGTAGTGTTTTCAGCTAAATTGATCCGTTTTTTTGATCGACCCCTTGTTCTGACTCCATCTGGAGATTCCAATGAAACTGGAGAGGTGGCAACCCTAGTTGTATATCTATCTCCTTTTGGGAAAAATATTATGCCTTGTGCATATTTAAATCTAATCCTGGCTTTTTTCTTTTTTTTTTCTTTTTCATATACAAGTATAAATGTTACACATAATTTTTATCTTTGTGATGTTTGTTTGACGTTTTATGTATTTTTTTAGGTATAAAAAAAATTATATCATTTATTTTCTATTTCAGGATCAGCCCGTTAGTCAGCACGAAGTAGACAAGCCACGTGAGTATTCAAGAATGGAGAATTTACTACTCAGTAGTCAGGACAGTCAAGGCTCAACTCACAAAAACCAAGATGATGATGATGATGATGATATGGAGGATATAGAGGAGGAGGATGAGGAGAAAGATGAGGATGATGATGATGAGGAGGAGGAGGAGGAGGAGGATGAGGAGGAGGAGGATGAGAATGACCAAGTTGACGACGAAGATGACTATGTTGACGAGGACATCAATTTGGATCCAAAGATTTCCTTTTATGATCACAGTCCAGGCGAGGTCTATACCATACCAGAAGAGGAGGAGGAATCGACATCGCCCACAGGGGCTGATGGCGTAACACCTTTAACTAAGATCAAAGGTGAGTTGGTAAGACAAGAATATTTTTAGCTTTTACGAATTTCGAGAAATTAATCTTAACTGCTGCGTCATTTTGGTATCCATGGAATTGCTCCCTCTCAATAAATGCCAAGAAAAATGGAAGGTGGGCGTACAATATATTCATTTTTAGCTTCTTTATCTTTATTAGATACTGTATCTAATAAACACAGATATCAATTAAAATTAAAGACTTAAAAATTTATTTTAAAAAAATCTATGTTTATTGGATTTTTTTTATTTATTTACTTATTTATTGTCCTATAATCAAATAATCAATAAATGATTGAGCTATTTGAAGAGTTAAGGTAAGGATTGACATTCAATTCATCTTTTTTCATTTTATTTACAATCTTATAATCTTATAAGCTCATACGAATATACAGGAATACTTGATATTTATTGTTTATTCCCCATCAACTCATCTATTTAGTTAATGTTATGTTAATAAATGTTTCACGTGTCATCTGACTTCTCTTCTAATCGCAACAGGAATGAGCCAAATGAGTTATCAAGATGCTGCTAAGTTTTGGAAACCTGGCGACCCAACTACTGGTATTGATTTCAATTATTAATGATCATTAATAATATTTTTTAATTCAATTTCTTTTACACATAGCTGTTTCTATGCAACGACAGCAGTCATTAGATCCTGTACCTCAAGTAGCTACATCTGATTGTAATAGAATTCAGGTAGATATATTTATATATTTTAATCTTTGAATAATAAGAATAAATAAATTGAAAATTTTCTATACAGGATCAATCAATGCGCCATAATGGCTCACCTCCAGTTGCTATTACGACATACGGACAAATTACCACGACTACAACTACTTATCAATCGCCACAATATCAACCAAAACAAATGTCTCCATTAGTTTCAAGTGGTATTTCGTCAGAAACTCCTCAAGTGTCAATTTCAGAAATTCAGCAATTTGGTGTGCATCCAGATCAACAAAGTTCAGTTCAAATGCAGCAATTATCATCCTCAATTTCACAACAGGCAAATTGAAAAATTAATAAATAGACAATTTCAACTAATTTCTAATAAATGATTTTTAATTCAATAGCAAAAAGCGATAAGTGCTGCTAAAACAAAACCGAAACCAATGGATTTACAAAAAAAGGTTAAGGGAAAACCAGACACTCAAGATTGGTCACCAGTAACTGATTTATCACCTATTATGGATGTTTCACCTTCTGTTGAGGCTGCTGAACAAGTAAAATCAAATCAAGAAATATAATTTTTCAAGTTTTATTTTTTATTATATTTATTATTACTTATTTTCTATTTGTTACTGTTGTAGGCAATAATGGAACGTTTCCATCAACATGGCGGTCAACAACACCATGGTATGACAACAACTACACAAAGTTGGCAGTCTAATCAACCAACAACAACCACAGCTGCAGCTCCTAGTGCAACTATTAGTGGAATGTTAGCTGATTTTAGTAGAGTTCTTGGTCTTTCAACATCACCTAGGCCTTCTCCATCTGAAGAAAATAAGCCTAAACCTGGTCAACATATGTCTCAATCACAACAATTTTCTCCACTAAATCAGGTGTGCATTTTGCAGGTTTGTGTGTTGCATAGTTACAGTATTGGTGTTGATGTTGTCAATGTTAGTTATTTCTATGCTTTTTCTTGTTTTTTTTAGGTGTTGTAATTGTTACTTCTTTTTTTAGGTTTTAAATTATTATGAAATATCTAACACTTATTTTCAAATTGTATTAGGCTGGTAAACAAATTCCAGGTCAACAGCCTTCACAAATGCAGCAATTCCAATCAATGCAGCAGCAACACCAACAACCTCAACAATTATTGCAGCAACAGCAGCAAACAAATATCGCACAACAAAGTCAGCCATTATCACAACAGCCATTTCAACAGATAGGTTTATTCCAAAAGCAGCAGCAACAACAACTGACTCAACAACAACAAACACAGCAAAATCAATTTCAGCAAATGCAGCAACAGCAATTACAAAATCAGCAATTTCAATCTTTTGGTACACAACAGCAGCAGCAACAACAACAATTTAACCAACAGCAATTTGATCAGCAAAATAAATTTCATAGTGCTAATGCTACAGGACAGTTTCAATCAACATTTGATGGAACTGGTCAACAAAATCAAACCCAGCTTCAACAACAACAACAACAACAACAACAACCCCAATTTGGTCAAACACAGTCAGCAAGTCAAATGACAAATTTACAACAACTACAGCAGTCGATTATGAATCAGCACCAACATTTAAATCAGCAACAGCTGAATCAACAGCAATTAACACAACAGCAAGTTAACCAACAGCATTTAAATCAACAACAAATAAATCAACAACAATTTAATCAGCAGCAATTAAATCAACAGCATACAATGCAGCAGCAAACGTTACCAAATCAAAGACCACAGCAACAACTTCAATCATCTTTACATGGTCAACAACACACAACACAACATTCGCAGTATCAGCAACATCCAATTCCACAACCTCGCCAATCATTAACAAATCAACAACTTCAAATGCAGCATCAAATGCAGCAACAATTACCTCAGAACTTGCAACAATTGTCACAACAACAGCAACAACAATTGCAGCAATCACAATTGGCTCAACAACGTCAAACTCCTTTAACACAACAACAAATGCAGTTGCAGCAGCAATTACAGCAACAATTACAACAACAACAGCCATTAACACCAGAACAATTACAACAATTACAGCAATTACAATTGCAACATCAACAACAAACAATACAACAGGCAATTCAACAGCAGATACCTATGCAACAACAATTACAACAACAGCAGCCATTAACTTCCACTCAAAAACAACAATTGCTGCAACAACAAGCTGCAATACATCAACAACTGTTGCAGCATCAACAGGCTGTTTTAAAAGCAAAATTGCAACGTCGATTAGCTCACGTATCAGAAGGGAATAAATCTTTTCATGTAAGTGATCGTTTTAAAAAAAACAACTACTCTTCTTAATAATTTCTTTCTTTTACGTTTATAAGGTTGCGGGTGTAAAAATTCCTACATTATCTCCACCACCTTCTGCAAAACGAGATGCGCAACAAGAAAGTCAGAAAGGTGTTATAAAGCCAAAACCAGCTCCTCGTTTATTAACTCTTCCTAGTGGTCAAGTTGTTCAATTTACAGAAGATGGATCTTCTAGTGGCTATCAAATATTAGAATCACCATTAACACCTATTCAGAGGTATTATTTAGCGCACAGATTTGAGTTATAATATTGATTATGATTTATTTTTAGATCAATGTTACGTTCATACAACGATCCAAATCCATTAAGCCCTAGTTCATCACCTGATGAATACGCCATTAAGTCAACAGTCACAATAGATGGAAAAGTAGCATCACCACCTGTGCCTTGTTCCCCATCTGTGTCGGCTGCTGTTACACCACTTACACCTGCTAGGGAACGGGTACATTAATAATCTGTTTCTTTATAGTTTATTTGATTTATTTTATTCATTTATCCAATTTTTTAATAACAGCAAGGTGGTGAATTATCCGATTCGCAAAGTGAAACAGATAGCATTAAATCATGTAAAATTAGACGAAGACTACCTCCATTACCTGCTAACCAGGAACCATCACCACTTCCCACACGTAAATCTCATGAACGAGCCAAGTCTCAAGAACGGGCTAGGTAAATTTGAATGAGAAACTAAAATAGAGAATGGGGATTGTTAAATCACTTGTTATTTCAGTGGATTTAGTAGTCTTCGTCAATCGTCTTGGGAAAGCGCTTCGACTTTGAAACCCATCGGATCACTTTCCCGAACAAGCGTGAGCGAAACTAATATTAAACAGATGTTATCAGCGATAGACTTGGAAAAAGAACTCTCAACGCTTAGTAGCAGTGCTCCAACGTCATCATTCAGTTCTCTGATGAAATCAAATCGTCTTCCTGCATCGTCATCTTTACTATCAGTTAGCGAGGCATTAGCATTAGGACGTCATCCAGACCCACAGTTGTATGGAAATAAGTTACCAGAATACATGCACAGTTTAAAGCAACAGCTTAAAGTATATCAAAACACATTAGGCAAAAACTATTTGAACTAATTTAAAAATTTAAAATTTTATAGGATGAATTGAAATCTACAAGTGATATCGGTCAAAGTGATAAAGAAAAGAGTTTACGAAAAGAATTGGAAAAAGCAGGAATTTCTTTACACTCATCTTCTCTTTTATCCGATCAATCGCGATCACTGGAATCGTCCATCCGTTCCAAACTTTTATCATCTCGTTTAACTCAATTGCAACAACCACGTAAAAATCGTCACAGACGCCAATTATCTGATCCTAGAATGTCACTGTTTTCACCTATAAGAGAAGACCGGAATTTTGAATCAGAGGTTAATACAATTTTCCCTAAAACTTTAATACCAGTACATATATATATGCAAATTTTGGCTCTGTTTTAAGATGCAACGCAAGGCTTATGAATATGAATCTATTGATGATCCACTGCGAAGAAACTTTGGTTCCCAATTAACAATGCCCACAGGAGAACGACTTCGTGATACTGTGATAACCACATTAAGTGCTGACACTGATGTTGACGCACTTCTTCGTCGACCTGCAAGCGAACAGTTCATGATGCGAAGACCTAGTGATGGATTGCTTGATTTAGACAGGTATTGCAAAAAGAAATGTAACATTACGCAAGAGTTATCGATTGAAACATTGGCTCATTTGCAGATGGAACAGAATGGGAAGTTTTGATGCACTTGCTCCGACTGATTCTGCCAATTTATTAAAACAAAAAAGTCGGAAACCGCGATCATGGCATCCATCTCCGTATGTATCTGAAGACGAAGATGATACATTAACCAGAGAAGAGAAGAAAAAGAGCATTAAAGCTGAAATAGCCCGTAGACGAAAACAGATAGACGAAAACGTTAGACTTCATGATGAGTTATTACATTTAGCACATTTGCGTGACAGGGGTGAGGATACAACGCAGTACGTACAATTGCCGGCTATATCTAGTACACATCCAGAGTTGCGAGAAAGTGGCTCAGTGCTCAAATCTATTGATGAAATTCTTCAAAATGAAATCTACTCGAAAAGAATGGCAGCACCAGCACAATTTTACGAAGACCCCATATACGAACCACACTATGCAAATGTACAGACTTATTATTATCATCAAGGAAATAGACAGTAAGCAACTTTTATATATTATGGGTTTTATTTTTAATTTTTATTGTAGAATAGCGTTTTGTGGTGAAACAATAGTAATTATTAGTGGCACACATATATTGATAATACTTGTATAGGGGTCCCTTTTTCCATTTTAGTTATGCCACTGACCATGGAGCACACAATGTCCTAGGGACTTTTGGATATCCTATTTA
>JAQFZN010002328.1:0-11730 GCA_034687075.1 Geophilus carpophagus | reverse complement strand
ACATGTCCGTAAAAAACTCGGGGATAGGGACATGTCCTTGTCGGGTACTAGGTAGTATGCCAAAAAAGTAGGCATTTCAGGATACCGGGACATGTCCTTAAAGGCGAGGGAAGACGGTAATATCAATTTTTATCTATAATTTTACTTCAAATTCCCATATTGAATGTAGATTAAATGCAGATTCCTGTTCAACCTCAAGTAATTCCTTCCTATCTCCTGCGCTTAATCTATCAGCAGCCAGAACCTATAATATTAATTTTCTTATTTAACAATAATTTGTTAATTCAAGTTAACTCACTTCCGGTATTATGATAAAGCAGGCTATCATTATACTTATTATTATATTAATCCAAAATATCCAGCGCAAAAATGTAAAATATGAGGCCACACTGGATCCAAAATGGCCTGTAAATTGTGATAATTATCATTACACATTAATCATTTCTTTCTATATTTACATTCAATTCTTTTGATTCTATTCTCCCATGGAATAAGTTGAGCTGCTAAATTAGATAATTCTCGATGCAGCTTTGCAGAATGCTAAATTAATGATAAATAATTAAATATTAACATGTGTAATTACGAGATTAATACATATACTTACTCTATAAAATATTAATTTGTACCGTGCCATTATATCTTTGGTGCTCTTACTCTGAGCTAATCTCTGTTCTAATAAACCTTCATGTTTTTTAACATATGCTTTTGCTTGACTAATTAATGATAAGTAAAAAAAATATCAATAATTCAATAAATAATAAACATTAAAATAAATTCTTTTTCTTATTTTAAAATTAATTTTACCGAGCTACTTTTAGTTTCTTTCTTGTTCTCCAAGCTTGTGTTTTGACACTATCTAATACTTCTTTATGCATACGAATATTTTCCATAATCTCATCTTCTGGAATATCTTCTTCCACTGAAATTTGAGTTTCTCTAAAAAGAAAAATTAATTAATATCGTATTATTATAATTAACTTTATTTATATTATTTATTTATTATATACAAAAAAGCTATCAGTGTAAATGATGATGGGCCCCTACAAGATTGTGACCCCATAAAATCTTGTAGTCATGGGTGTGGTTAGAATTGTGTCCATCAGATTAAGATAGATGACACAATCTAAAATCATGACTGTTTATGTAATAATTTGAGGAGAAAGCTTTTTGATTGAGTTCATTTTAACTTTTATAATTATTCACTTATTTTTAACATGTTTTTTTATTTTTTTTATATTAATGATGATAGTAATATTAAAATATTTTTACCCTGATGCAGTTGTCATGGTGGACGATCGTCTTCGATTTCTGTCCATATCAGAGCCGAAGGGTGAAGATAAACGTCGGCTAGGAGATCTACGAACACTTCCTCTTCTTTTACTATATCTTCTTTGCAACATAGCTTCAAGGTTAGCATTATAGTCGTCATCGTCGTCGTCATTGTCATCTAAAAGAAAAGGGGAAAGGTGATTGAATCAGAGCAAAATCGTGTTGAAATTTCATTAGATGATTTCTCTTAGACGCAAAGAGAATTAATTAATCCCATATGACAATAGTATGTATAGGCTTAATGGTTTAGCTAGCACAGCAGCAGAAAATTAATTGATTTAATTTTCATCCACACCCTCAGTTCTTTTATTCAATTAGTTAACGTGGTCTGGTTTCAGGGAGTGATAATGAAATGTTGGAGACCAAAGGTAATTAAAGAATTTTAACATTTAATTTGATTCTATTATAATTTTTACTGAATAAGTTGCTTTTTCGTAATAGTAATTATTTTGTATTTTGGGTTTGTGAATGTCCTTCTATAATTTCGTGTTGTCGTCTTGTTACTTTTAATGGAATAATGGCTCCCTGCTGATGCTAATCACACAAAGTATAGTGTCAGCTTGGAGAAATCGGGGAAACCCAGAATTGTCACCTAATAAATTTTACCGGCATTTTTCAAGCATAATATTGCGAAACCTTTCCATTAGGCTTATTGTTTTGATAAATAAATATAATATACAACTCAAAATTAGCTATAAATTTTAAATTTATATTTTGTTGTTGTTAGATCATAAATACACTTCTCATTTTTGAATTTTAAAACATTTTAGGTGTATTCTAATTGATCTTGGTTAAGAAATGCTATAATTTAGTTGTAGTTAATTACATCTCCTATTTATAAGTTAATACAACGAAAAGTAGTTACGTGTAAACTTATATTTAATGAATAGTATCTACATATTTACAGCTAAATATATTGTTTAATTTGTTTTTACCTCGTGTGCTGCCCAGTCTTGATCTCATGGTTGACCAAGCTACTGTCTCACACTTCAACAGCTTCTGAATTCACAGGTAAAGTTTGAGGAAACGCCCTTATTGGATGCTACACCCAGTGAACGAGCCTCGCCCCACATTGGAGGAAATATTTTTTTTCAAAATGAGAAAAATTGTCATTGATACGCTGCGTTTATCATTAGATTGAATTGACTGGATGCAGTACACAGGTGAGTAATGAATGAAAAAATCATTTCTTTTTTTGACAGATAGCAATTTTATTTTCTCATTGAACTAAAAAAATTATTAATGAGATTTTTTTTTCTTGTGATCAAACATTTTTGATTATGCTTGAATTTATACAATTTACTTCTGTAATTAGCGCCGTTACTTAACTACTTAATGTCAATGGCATAGTAAAATCTGAGCAATAACTCATTCACCAATACAAACAAGAAGTTTTAAGATGTGGAATGATAGATTTAATTATGCATTAAACATTTAACTCGCAAAGTACATAACATTTCATAGTATTAATAATTTAGATGTATGATCTGAAATCATACTTTTAAAAAGTAAATATTGGTAATCAAAATTACCAAGACTAAAGCAATGCAGGTATGCAATTAAGTAATTATTTTACACTTTAGTTATAATATCATAACTAGTCTAACTAACGTTAATGTTTATCTATTCTAGGAAGCATGAAAAATGGTTATTTATAACAAATCATTAAATTTTTTAATATCTTTCAGCATTTGTAGGTGATAATCACGCAAAGTAAGTGAGTAAAGAATAATTAGTTTCGCATTGGCCTTTTTCCAGAAAATTGTTTTTGTCACATTACCTGTATTTGTTATTAAGTAATCCTTGGAAAATCGTACGCGTGTGTCACTGGGATTTGATTCAGGAGAACTGATCATACTCAAGCGCACAGAAGATCCAATGGAACTTCGAGTAGAGGAATTAGCAAAACTGAACACTTCTGGACCAAAAGATACTGATAATCGATCTGCTGAAGGTGTAGGCGATACAGGACTTGTTTGTTGTACTTCCAATTGGTCTGAGAGAGAATTCTTTTTGCCCTGTGTCGATTCTTGTCCTGATGCGTCTGACGAGCGTTCTTGGCACAAAATTGGTTGGGCGGGGACCTCTTCGGAAGGAGCTAAGATTTCCATCCGAATCTCGGGAATGTTGGGTGGTGTTTTTTTCTTTCGCTTCCACATGTTGAATTATTTCGTTTGATGTTACCTTTTGTATTATAGTTAAAGAGAAAAATAATTTAAAAAATAAATTAAGGGCATTTTGATTTTGTTGTTGATTCCATTATAAATAGTAAAATATTATTAAACAAAATATTTATACAGTATTAAATGGTTATAAATGTGCTTACGTGATAATGAGTTCTGGAAGTTGTCCAAATTTTGGTCCAAAAGCTGGATATCAGTAGATGCTTCACTCCTATACACCAATTGTGAGTGAAAAAAATACAAATGAAGTGAAGGGGGCCTTGCAATCATGAAAATGGAATTTTAATGCCTGTTTTAATAATGTAGCAGGTTGAGTGTTATTCCCTGGGTATTTTAGAACTCCACCAAACGGTAATGAATGACTATAGTTAAATGTTGAAAGTTTAAAATTTTGTATTTAGTAGGTAAATTGTTGCATAGCATTTTAATGGTTCTAAACTTAATGCTTTTTATGAAGCTTTTATAAACCAGCTTCCATGAATGTCTTGCAGAGTAATAGAATTTTTTTTAGTGTTGATGGCGTGAATGCGTAAAAATTAATAAGAGAATGATTTAACCTGGTAATAAAATGTTTATTAGTGTTAAGTTGTACACACTTGAAACATTTTAGATTTTATTTATTATCAATTATTTGAGAAATTCAATGTTGTCAAATGATGTGTTTTGGATGTTTATTGGACATCCTTTAGTCTGAAAATATTCCTTTAGAATGTTTTTTGTGTGTCCTGGGAAAATTTATTACAATGTTTGACAATTTAATAAAATTAATGTTTTCGTGGAAAAAGATAATTGTTATCGGTGTGGCATTTCACAATCGTTGATAAATTCTGCACGTTTATAAAGGACACCTTCATAAAAATTTAAATAAATTAAATAAATTTATTTTTAAAAAAATAGACGATTTAACTTACCATTATTAAAATGTTACTAATTTATATTTAAAATACAAATTTAGCATAAATAATTTTTTTTAGAATATTTTATTAATTAAACTTAATTTAAAATTGCCATATATTCAAATGCATGTTACTTATTAAATAAGTGTCATTAGAGCTCGCTCTAATTTAATCAACATAAAAACACAGCTGATTAATGGTTAATTTCAGTTTTAAAAAAATGTATATATCAAATTTAATGATAGTTGGTGTGATAACATTGATAACAGGAAATGATTGCATGCGCTGAACCATAGCTTATATAAGCAGGCTGGTACGATACCTCACGATACGTGCCCAATCAACTATGGCAGACATTGTAAAGCTGTCTATTTTGACTTTAGCACTGCTTTCTTTCAATGTTGACGCGCATAAAGATCCCCATATGGTAGATGGACGCAAAGCAATAGTCCATTTATTCGAATGGAAATGGGATGACATTGCTGACGAATGTGAAAGATTTTTGGGGCCAATGGGCTATGGAGGTGTTCAGGTGATTAATTTAAAAAATTATACAATAATGTACATTTTTTATACTTTAACTTAACATAATCTATTTTTTAGGTATCACCAGCTAATGAAAATGCAATTTTAGCACCTGCTGCTTTTGATAAAAATGTTTGGAGACCATGGTATGAAAGGTATCAAGCAGTCAGCTACAAATTAGTAACCCGTAGTGGAAATGAAGCCCAATTTAAAAGTATGGTTGAGAGATGTAATAATGTTGGTGTCAGGTATAACTTAGATTTCTTAATTTAAATTCAGAAATAGACAAAATTCTTTAGTTTATTTTTATTCTAGAATTTATGTTGATGTTATCATTAATCACATGACTGGTGGACTTGGGAAAAGTAACGGAACAGGTGGCAGTTATTTCGATTCTGACAAACTCGATTATTCTGGTGTACCATACAGTTCGTTAGATTTTAATTCGTGTGAAAAATGTGGGACAGACAGCTGCAACATTGAAGATTTTAGCATTCCTAATCAGGTAAGATAGTAATACTTATTTAACTTATGCAGGGAAGCTAATTGAAAATTTTTTTTCAAACAAAGGTTCGTAATTGTCGTTTAGTTGGTTTAAAAGATTTGGATCAGAGTAAAGAATACGTTCGTCAAAAAATAGCTGATTTTCTTAACCATCTTACATCACTGGGTGTTGCTGGTTTTCGAGTTGATGCTGCTAAACACATGTTTCCAGACGATTTAGCCAATATTTACACACGTCTAAATAACCTGAACACCAAATGGTTTGCAGCAGATGCCAAACCATTTATATATCATGAGGTTATAGACATGGGAGGTGATGCGATTCCTGCGAGTCAATACGTAGGACTTGGAAGAATTACAGAATTTAAGTTTGGTCGTCATCTTGGTCGCGTTTTTCGTCGACAGGATGGTTTGACATTTCTGGAAAATTTTGGCCAGCCTTGGAACATGATGAATGATGGCGACGCTCTTGTGTTCATCGATAATCATGATAATCAAAGAGGAGAAGGCATTAGTTTAATTTTAACTCATAATATTGCCAGACTTTATAAAATGGCAACTGCTTTTATGTTAGCATGGCCGTATGGGGTACCAAGAATCATGAGTTCTTTTGCGTTTAATTTAGATTGGCAGGGGCCACCGAGTGATGAGTATAATAATACACTAACTGTCAAAGTGAATGATGATTTGACATGTTCTGATGGTTGGATCTGCGAGCATAGATGGAGACAAATTTATAATATGGTTCGGTTGGGTCGATATGCTGGAGATGCTGGTGTCAACGATTGGTGGTCAGGGCACACACATCAAATTGCTTTCTCTAGAGGAGATAGAGTTTTTGTGGCAATCAAAAACGAAGATTTTCATCTTAAAGCAACTATTCAAACTGGTTTACCAGCCGGCCAGTACTGTGATATTATTTCGGGAAATAAGGAAAATGGAAATTGTACTGGAAGAATTATAACTGTAAATGGAGACCGTAAGGTGGATTTAGATGTCTCACATGAATGGGAGGATCCTATGGTTGCAATTTATGCAGAATCAAAAATTAATTAATAATTAGGTTTGCAATAAAGATCTTAAACAATAATATTGTGTAAATTGTTTGCAATTTCAGATTAATGTAAATAAATTTGAATTTAGTGAATAAAACATTTTTATTCTGTAGAAGTTCAACAACGAAATTTGAGCTTACTTTATTGTATTTCTTACATAATTTTAAGCAATGTCATCATCTTTAACTGGATTAAGACCAAGGCCGTGTACACTAATAAAATTTTCGGTCTTTTCAAGTAGTTTTAAGATAGCCTCGTAAGCGTCGTCGTGGTCAAAGTTTCCATAAATTATATCTTTGCCATGATGTGCCCAAAAGTTTTCACTGTCTGCAGCACCGTTTTTAATTGTCCAAAATGTATTATCAATGGCAAAATCTTGGAGAGCTCTTAAATTGTCACTAATACTTGACTTTATTTCTTCGAATGGTTCTTTTAGCATTTTATACGCTTTTGGATTTGTCTTTAGTCCGGCTTCAATGGTTTCAAACCTTTGATTTCGATACATTTCCATACTGTCTAATATAGCATCTTTAAAAGTTTTATCTTCGAGGAATTGCGAATTAGAGTCAGTAATGGCAATAACTAGCAAAACTACTAAAATAGTAGTCTTCATTTTGATTCTTGGTTCAATCTAAAGAAAATATTTTTCATAAATTTTTGAGTGTACAAAACTGCGATATTAGTTGATCACTTACCTACCTATTTGAGTGTGATAATGTTATTTATCGTGGATTATTTCTGCTCTTCACAAATCAGGAAAATATTTTCGTGCTTATTCAAATCACGAACAACCTGCCTGTCAGCTGATCTATAAAATTACGCTTCCTGTTTTGAATGGCACAACATCCTGTACCAGATATGTGAAATTGAGAAAAAGGAATTTTCATTGAAAAGTTTTACAAGAATTTTTTTAATGTTATGTAGCTGTTACTTATTGCAAGTGGGCTTAACTAATCTAGAAAAGTCCATTACTGAAATTATGCAATACCGTAGGTCTAATTATCTGCAGTTAGTTTTATTAATATCAAGTTTTAATATGATTAGACATGTAAAAATAATAGTGTTGAACGTTTTGAAATTAAATTATGCATGATGCAGCTACACAACAAGCTAATGACTTTAATTACATTATACTACTCGGCTTCTGCGATTTGATCTTTACAGTATAAAGCAGACAAGCTAATAAGTTTTAATGGTAGCGTTTGATTAACTTCTGCAATTATTGTTATTAAGTAATGATACCATAATAATTCGTTATTGATTGCAAATGCAGTAGTTATGCTAAACGAGATTAAGTTATAACAACACGTTTTATTTTATGGATACAATCAGTGGCGCAACCGGTGGGGCGGGGGGTTACATGGGTGCACATGCACCCCCCCCCTTGATGAGACTTAATATTTTTTTTAAGTTAAAATAAAAAAAGAATTAAATATACAAGTAATAACAACAGCACTTTTTATTTTTTTTGTCAAAAACCGTTTAGTTAAATAAATATATACATAATAAAAATGAAAATTAATAAATAATGTTTATTTTAATAAACAAAATTTAAAAACATTATTTTGCTTCATTCCACAATCAAAATATCTGGTTGTGCCACTGGATACTATAATTGTAAATAAATTACCGTAGGCAAATTTTTAATCTAAATCTTTGTTACAGATTGTATTTTTTTAAAATTTTGTAATGATTATAATATGATATTAAATGAAAAATCTGTTTATAAGTGCTTATCATTTATTAAGCTGAATAATACATTAAATATAAATCTACACATATTTGCATTTTATTGTAATGTTTTAGTCAAGATGATTATCTTTAGCTTTAGGTTTAGGTTTAAGCCCAAGACCTTTTACAGCAATAAATTGCTCTGTAGCTTCGAGAAAATGCAGAATATCGTGATAAACAGCTTCATGGTCGAAATTTCCACTTAGAATATTTTTACCATGTTGGGACCAGATTGCTTGAGCGTATTCTGCAGTGTTTTTGATTGACCACAACGAAGTTTCAATTGCAAAAGTGTGCATGGCTTTCATATTGGCTAGAATATTTGTTCTTATTTCAAGTAGTGGATCCTTCAGCATTTCGTATGCTTCTGGATTCTTTTGCAGACCATCATCAACTATATCAAATATAAGATTATGAAACATTTCCGTGCCTTCAAGAATTGAATCTTTCAATGTTTTTGTTCCTAGGAAAAATTGCAAGTTGGAATCGACTGTTTGGATGGTGAGTAAAATACCCACAACAGCAACTAGCATGAACTTCATGATGATTTTACTAATTTGTCTAGAGTAAAATATTTTTATTATTATTGTTATTATTTTAGAGCATTTTACTTGCACTTTACCTGAAAGTTAGCTAGTTGAGGTTCTGGTGCTGAGTTTACTTTGTGTAAGGTTTATACGAATCTATTGAAATCACTTTTATTGTGTTTAGTAAAGCTTGGATGAATGGTATGTAGATTTCCTGTGATTTTGCACGAATATCCGCTGTGCATATAAAAATATTCTTTTGACATTGAAAATTTTATATTTAAGTAAAGAATGTCTATGGATATGCACTACATCCTGTTTAGAGATTAAAAGTGCATTTGACGTAGCATATAAAGTATTTGGAATTTATGATTTAAAGAAACACATGCCATAGTGCATATTGATTGAATCAACAAACCGATGTAGGAAGTTCAATGAACCGAATTCTTTTCTGGGTTTATTGTCTATCTAGGCCTAGCACGCAGTTAAAGAAGATAAGTTATTTCTCATCTTTTTCCAATCGATTAATGTCCAAATAGCGTCCAAATGGATAGCACTCTGCCAAATAACCAAAGAGGTGGTATGGATCTGGTCTTTACCCCAGTAGTTAGGTGGTGAAGTGACAAATAATCCTTCCATCATCTACTGTGATAAGAATTCCACAATGGACATTGCCAGGAATAATGGGAATTTGCAAACAAAGCACTTTAAGGATATCTCTAAGTTCCTTGTGAGTAATGTAACAACCCATTAATTTTTGAGTCAGCTTGCGAGCTCGCGCGTAAAATTGCTAATAAGTAGTCTTTAACTTCAAATTCAATACGCATTTTATTTCTTCAAATACAATTTTATGGATGGAGAGAAATCCATTCATTTTTATTTTTAAATAACATTTTCCTACAGTAGGCAGTTTCAGCATATGTATTCTTATTAAAGTTGTATATTCCTGTTCGTAAATAACCTTGCTCTCCAGCTTCTTTCTGGCGGGACCTTTCAATAGTTGTGAACATTCAACGTCTGAAACTTTAATATCAGTAAACATTCAGATCCACAGCTTGTAATATTATGTTTGAAATTCTGCAATGCTAATGCTTGTTGTTTAATTATAAGATTCTGGTTATTCAACACCTGTTGTACTGTGGCCTTAAAAGTAGTTTGCTCTTTCACAAAAAGTTTATATTCGCTCAATTCCGCTTGCAACGAATTAACAGTACTTTGTAAGAGACTTAAACTGCTTTCTTTTGCTTCGTACTTGCTTATTTATGACATGTTAAGTGCTCAACAGTCGCTGACAGTTTTTTTCACCTTCATTGATACTTCTGAGGACATCCATTTTTGTAAAGACTCTAATGTTTTGTGGAGCATGTATTCATTGAGAAAACAATTCAATTGATGATAAATTTGTTACATAAATCCGTTAAAAATTTGTCACAGGTTTCTAATTAATTCTCTTTACTTTTATATAATCATACAAATAAAATATATTTTAAGATGTACTTACTCTCTTAAGAAAATCCAATAAATAAAATTTTAATTTCGTTTTCCAGTTTTCAAAAATTCGAAATTTTCTGCAAAATAAAAAAAAATTAAAATTTTATATTTAAGTAAAAAATGTCTATGGATATGCACTACATCCATGAACTGATATCAATATAGTGATTATCCTTCTCGAGTAGTTTGTTAGTTTTCTTAATGATAAGCAAACAAACAAATGTAGTCAATCGATATCTAAAATATGAGTTGTAGAGAATGTTTACATCAAATGGAGTGCACCTGGTAATGGCTTGGATGATGGAAAACGTAAATAAATGTTGGATCAAATTAATGTCAAAACTATGAAATTTATTTATTCCATTGTAGTAAGTCAATATGATATTAAGTATTCTACTGATTTGCAAACCCTTTCATCGCATTTCAATGGAACTAACTTAAACACTTGTCATATAATTGCAATAACATCAGGTCGTATCCAAACATGCAGTTCGAAAATACTGTACCTCAATTAAACCCAAATTCAATAGTTTACTTACCGCTGATGATATTTCCAACTGGTCGAAATTATATATTATCATCACCATCATTAGCCCAGTTGTAAAAGTAGTTAATAAAAAAATATTTAAAAAATCCAATCACCCAACCTAACTTTTAGTGAAATTACAAATTTAAAATCAAAGTCTATGAAAATGGAACCTAACCATCGTACTACATGATTGGCTCAAAATGCAATATATCCGCGGATTATCCGCGGGTTACCCGCGCGGATCCGCAGATTGGATTGGCTTATCCGCACCGCACCGCACATGTGCGGTGCGGACATTATCAGCCCATGTGCGGTGCGGACATTATCAGCAAATCCGCGCCGCGCCCAACACTAAACCTACCTACCTTATACCAAGTGAAGCTGATAGAGATTTATTAATTGACCAAATTCCAAAAGTTTCTGATGGATGGACGTGCATTGAATGTGGTTTAGAAACAGCAATTGAAATGATGAAAAAACATGGAGCATTAGGAGGAACGATTATTTTGCTTTCAGATGGCGAAGAAAATAAAGAACCAAAAATTCTAGATGTGTTAGATCAACTGAAAGCCTCAAATATTCGTGTTATTCTATTATATTTACTCAAGATGCAAGTCAGAAAATGGAATTAATCGCTGATGTAACAGGTGGAAAAACATTTTTTGTGTCGCCCAGTCAGGTATTGAAGGAATGTCAAGTGCATTTTTCGAATCGGTTGCCTATCAATCTACAGATATTGATACAACAGTTTAAGTAACAAACTTTATGCCTAAATATGTGTACTCAAAATATTACCTCCATTTATATTTTTTAGGTGTACGAAATGAGATATATAATAATACAAAAGGTCAGATAGTTAATGGGTCATTTATCATTGACCAAACTATGACCGTCTCTCGCCTGACCGGCAGGTTTGGGCCTGTGGGAAGGGCGAAGGGGACGATGCATAACGAACTGACT